>ML794859.1:153220-169823 GCA_009831015.1 Picea engelmannii | reverse complement strand
CCTCCTATTGAGTTACCGCTCCAAATACAATAATTCTCTTCATGTCTCATTACATTGCTTGAACCCCTTTATATAGTGCTATCATCTCCTAAGAACATTCTAGAGGAGGAATCTTCTAGAAGTAGAACCTTCTAAGAAGTCCTTTTACATTTATTATATCTAACTACCATAGTGGGTCTTATTTAATAATATAGTGGACCTAGTCCTTACATTGAATGACCTCCACTATTATCACTATGGGCCCTCTAGGCCACCCCCACTACCTCTCTAGCTACCTTACACTCTCCCTCAACATCTCTGGTAGTCATGCGTGACCCCTTTACTCCACATATGAGTCTGGTTAGGAAGCTATCGTCAGCCTGCATCATCAACAAATCATGTCAGAACATATCCATATCATATCATCTAATCAGATGCACTAATATTACAGTAAAACAATCAAACCCCAATGGTACACTCCCTGACTCGATCTGGAGTCCAAGGGGTTCCATCGATGCCTTTCCATCCTTGAGGTCCAAAATCCTGCACACTCAGTAAATTGAGTCAATAACACCTGTCTATGTCAATGCAGTAAAACAACATGTCATCAACCCATAACGCCTCATAATCAAAATCAAAAGTTTTAATAGCATAATAATATGGATCACTTGCAAGAAAGTGTCCTCAAAGAATAAGTTCGCTCAGTGCGTCAGAGAGGGATGTTACATACACCCCCTCTTGGTCTAAACTTCGTCCTGAAGTTTCATAGTATAAATGCCGAAATAAAGTGTATCACAGTATCATATGTCTATCTATCAAACAAAAATGGAAACTCCTGGCGCATATCATATGCGTCCTCCCAGGTTGTCGAGTGCAGACTATAATTGTCCCACTGGACCTTGACCTGCTCTATCGTTCGACGCCGTAGCTGTCGAACGTGATGATCCAAGATGCAGATTGACTCAGCCATGAGCACCCCCTCGTCCGTCACCTGCAAGGAACTCATGTCAATAACATGTGTAGGATCACTAATATAATGTCTCAAAACAAATACATGAAAAACATCGTGCATGCGCTTTAAAGAATCAGGCAAGGCTATTTGATAGGCCACAGGCCCCTTTCTCTCCACAATCTTGAAAGGTCCCACTAACCTAGAAGAGAGTTTAGCTCCCTTCCCAAACTTGATCAAACTTTTATGCGGTTTAACCTGCAAGAATACTTGATCGCTGACCTCGTAACTACGGTCGACACAGTGCCCATCGGCATAACTCTTTTATCGATCCTGTGCTTCTTTAATCCATTTTCTTATTGTTTGCATTTTCTCTTCCATTTCTTGGATCGCTTCTGGTCCCACCAGAACCCTATCCTCAAGCCAATCCCAACTCGAAGGCGTCTGACATGGTTGCCCGTAAAGAAACTCGAAAGGCGCCATCTTAATGGTGCTCTGGTAACTATTGTTGTAAGCGAACTCCACTAGTGGCAAGAATTCTTCCCAACACTTTTGTTGGTCCATCACGTACATGCGCAACATGTCCTCCAAGGTTTGGTTCATTCGTTCGATCTGCTCGTCAGTCTCCGGGTGATACGCAGTAGTAAATTTAAGTTGGGTTCCCAAGGCCTCTTGGAAACTCATCCAAAATCATCTAGTAAACACCAATCCTCGATCGGATATAATCCTCTTAGGCACGCCATGCAGCCTCACAATCTCACTAATGAAAACTTTAGCTATGTCAGGTGCCTGATACATCGTACGCACAGGAATAAAGTGAACACTCTTCATTAGAGTGTCTACTACTACGAAAATCGAGTCATGTCTCCTTGCCGTCAGTGGAAATCCAACAATAAAATCCATCGAAATAACCTCCCATTTTGATTCCGGAATAACGTGTGGTTGTAGTAATCCTGCTAGGTGTCTATGTTCAACCTTTACCTGCTGACATTCTAGACATCTGGCCACATAGTTGTCTATGTCTGCCTTCATTCCATTCTAGAAGAATAAGGGTTTAATGTCTTCCCTCATCTTCGTGACTCCCGGGTGAGCCATGTAAATTTCTCTATGAGCCTCGCTCAGGATCAACTTCCTCAACTCGTCGTTCAGTGGTACGTAGATACGATTTTTAAACCTTAATAAACCATCACTATCAAATGAAAATCCTTCAAATCGTGGTACCATCATTGTGTTTTGTCCGATAAAACTCTCAACCTCTTTGTACCATTCATTGTCACGCTGTAAATTTAGAATCTTTTCATGTAGATTCGTTCTGAAGAGGTAGCAATGAAAAGATGCGTGGTCTCTGACTCAATGCATCCGCCACTTGGTTCATTGTTCCTTTTATGTAAGTAATCTCAAAATCATACTCACTAAGCAATTTCGACCAATGCCGTTGTCGCGCGTTCAGGTCGCTTTACGTAAATATGTGTTGTAGTCCACAATGGTCAGTCTTTAGTTCAAATTTTCATCCAACAAGGTAGTGTCTCCAAACCTTCAAGGCATATACGATGGCTAACAACTCCAAATCGTGCATCGTGTAGTTCTCCTCATGCCTTTTCAATTTCCTCGAAATGTAAGCGATCACTCGTCCATCTTGCATCAAGACTCCGCCTAAGACTTCCTTGGATGCGTCAGTGCATACCAAGAAGTCCGTGTCCATGTCAGGGACCTTTAGTATTGATGCTGTTGTCAACAACTCCTTGAGCCTCCGAAATGCTTCCGCGCATTTCTCGGTCCAAACAAACTTCTTGTTTTTCTTCTACAATTTCGTGATCGGATTTGCTATCTTCGAAAACCCCTCGACGAACCGTCGATAGTATCCTGCTAAACCCATGAAGATACACACTTCCAAGACATTTGTCAGCGCATGCCATTCCATAATGTCCTCAATCTTCACTGGATCCATAGCGATACCTTCACCAGAGATGACGTTCCCTAAGTAGTGGATCTTCGATTGATAAAATGAGCATTTGGATAACTTCCCATACAATTTGTGCTCTCACCGACACTGTAGTACCAAGCGCAAGTGCTCATCATGCTCCTCCATCGTCCGAGAGTAGATCAAAATATCATCAATGAATACTTGGAAGAACTTGTCCAAGTACTCACGGAACACTTCGTTCATCAAACTCATAGATACCCCTGGGGCGTTTGTCAGTCCAAATGGTAAAACAATAAACTCATAATGTCCAAACCTCATCTTAAAGGCGGTCTTAGGGACGTCATCTTCATTAATCCGTAACTGGTGATACCCTGATCGCAAATCGATCTTTGAGAACATCGTCATGCCCTTCATTTGATCGAATAAATCATCAATCCTCAACAACATATATTGATTCTTGATCGTGGCCTTGTTCAATTGACGGTAGTCAATGCAGAGCCTCCACGACCCATCCTTCTTTCATATGAAAATAATAGGTGCACCCCACGGTGACACACTAGGACGTATCAGTCCCAAGTCCAACAACTCCTTCAATTGCATTCTTAACTCTTGTAATTATGGGGTCGACATTCGATAAGGCGTTCTCGATATCGGTTCAGTTCCTGGTTTTAGGTCTATAGTAAACTCCAATTCCCTCTCCGGCGACATCCCAGGTAACTCCTTCGTAAATACGTCCGCAAACTCTCTCACCACCGGAAGGTGTTCTAAACCTTCCGCTAATCCCTTCTCGTTTAACGAAAGGATCACATGAAGCTTTCACCCCTTGCGCATGCTCTTCCGTATCTGCAAGGAAGAGATGAACCTCAGGGAAACTCCCTGGTTCTGTTCTACAATCAGACGTCTCTATCCCTCATCATCGACCAAGCTCAACCGTTTCGTCTTATAGTTGAGTATTGCCTCATGTGATTCCAACCATTCCATACCAATCACAACATCATAAGATCCTAAGATCATGATGTACAGGTCGACATTGGTGATAAACTCTCTTAGTTTAAGGATACAGTCCGTAATCTTTCCTCCAACCTTCTGTTTGGCTCCCAAAGCCATCTCTACGAAGCTAAACTCGTCCTTTTCGACTGCCTTTACCTTAATTCTTTTTAGCACTGCACTAGAAATGAAACTCTCGGTAGCACCAAGATCTATCAAAATACTAAGGGTCTGGTCAATGATGGTACCTGTCATCTCGAGCACAGTCGACTGATGCTCTGCCTGGTGGTTATTCACCACTGCATGAATCCGATGGGCCTTGCCCATATCTCCCATGGTAGTGGGTCCGGCTAATCCGGACACTCTAGTCCTCTCCACCGGGCAGTCGCGCTGGTAGTGTGGCTCCCCACATGTCCAACACCCCTTCTTCAGCCCAATAGTCCTGGTACCCGAAGTAGAAGATGACGGCCCACCGGCCTGGAATCCTGGTTTGTTTTGCTGAATAGGCCTAAACTGCTGCTGCTGCGGTTGACGCTGCTGCTGATGCTGTGGTCCCCGATAAGGTGTCCACTGCTGAGGCGTCGGTCACCGAGGTGTAGTGAAAGTGGATCCCCTATGGAAGCCACGATATCCCGGCGTATGTCTGGCTGGTGTCTAATGCTGTTGTGCTCCATATGACACCTGCCCTGCTGGTCTCGCTGGAATCCTGGTCTGAACCCCGCTGATGAGCTCCTCCACTACTATGAGGGCCTTCTGGATGACATCATGCAAGGTTTGAGGCATCAAAATCTTGACCTTTGCATGTATGTTGCCGTTAAGGCTGAACACAAACCTGTTGACCTTAAGTTTCTCAGTGTTAAGGTGCGGAGCATACCGGAGCAGCTCCATAAAACGGGCTTCGTACTCGGGCACCGTACGACCACCCTGTCGTAAGGCGTTGAACTCATTGAGCTGACGCTCAATGAATTCCTCTGAAAGGTACCTCTCTCGGAACCATTCCTCGAACAGTTCCCATGACACGTCTTCGACGACCATGTTCAACTATGGTAGGAGCGTCTTCCAACATAGAAGAGTGCTCCCCTTCATTTGAAAGACCGCCATGCGGACCTTCATGTTGGAGGTATAATCGCGAAGTGAGAAGCACATCGCCATGTTCTCCAACCATGCCTCGGCAGCTGCGCCATCCGGGGCACCAGAGAACTCAGGAAATTTGACCTTCTCAAGTTCACAGTAAATGCTACCAGTACTGACCGGGGCGCGCGGTGGAACCTTAGTGGGTGTCGACGCCCTGGCCTCATCTCTGTCCAAACGGATGATCAGTGCCTCATACATGCATTGGAAAGATCTCATCATTCCGACCACATCACCAACTGCTATCTGCTCCTGTCCGACAACCTGCTCATCTCCCTAGGGGTTAGATCCCTTAGGCGTGGATGTTACTGGAGGCGTCACGCCTCCTCCCCTAGCACCCGATCGTCTACCTCCGCGACGTCCTCTAACCATGATTACTTTCACGAATACAAGTCAACTCAATTAGTAACATTATAATCAAATCATATCACAAAAGCCGTAGCGATCCCAAGTCGCAGGTCGAACTCGCTCTGATACCACATGTAACGACCCCATCGTTAGTAAAACCAAGCAACATACGATAGGTCAATTTTTTTCTTTTCTTTTAAAGATGTGTTAGGAAAATTAAAACATCATAATAAATAGTCAACACAATTCGACATTTATTCCATGGCGTGCGAGAAATATAATATCTAATAATCATTCATTACAATAATTTTTTCATGGCGCAAGAAGTAAATAACCAACCACCATTCATTACATTGACCTTTCATGATGCAGAAGAAGTAAGATCTAAACATTACACCATACACCATTCAATGTTCGTGTTTAATTTCAATCATCAAATTCACAATAATCAACATCTTTTTCAAGGTACGCACATGAACTAATTTCCAGATTAACATAATTCACTTATCGATCGATGCGCGCAATTAATCATTCACTAGGAATCATACAATAACATTGTGACAAGCGTGATAACAACTAAGACATAACATTTATGCATCATCTTAGTCCAAGTGAAAGAAATCTAACACCTATTCAACAACATAATCCAACGCGCAAGGGAAATCAATATTAAACAATCATGCATCGTCATATATATAAGGGAAAATATAATCTATGTACTAATACAATCAGACTTCAACATAAATAAGTGGCGAAAGGAATCTAAGTGTTAACATGATATTGCATCAACATATCTTGGTGGCGCGAGGGAATCAAGAGCTCAATCAAGGTTCATCAACCATTTCCAAGGCACAAGGTAACAATTTTTAAACTATCATACACTCATAATATTAAAGGGGGCAAGAAAATAAGGAGAGGCAATTTGTAATTCTAAATCTTGAAATTAAACAATACACCCTACCCAACCTCTTCATTGAATCTCTTCGGCCACCCACTCAACATAAATATGATTGTGTACCAAAACAAAATCAAGCATAAAATAACTAAGGATTGATCAATTAATTAAATACACAACTAATCAATTGTCCAAGGGAAACATATAGTTAGATGAGCCTAAACCTTGTTTAAGCAATAAGATTTCATAATTAATTATAAAACTGAGAGTAAGTAAGGCGCAACAACAAATTAAGGGAGGGCCTAGGAATGAGTACAATTTAACATTATGAATCAAGAGCTTGGCTCTCAATACTTCTCAACTATATACCTTGTTTATTGGAAATATTTCAAGGAACCATAAGTTTATAAAAATCTATAAATAAAGCAGTGGAATATCCGTTCAAGGAACTCTATAAATTGTTTAATCTTCGGAAGCATTATGATTATAATTAAAAATCAAAAGATGAAACAACATAACGCTCCTTCGAGACAGTAGTTATGATACCAGAGGGGGGAATTTTTAAGCTGGGAAGTGGAAACGAAAAATTACAGAGGTGAAATAATGATAACGCCGAGCTATAAGGCAGAGGAATTGTTGGGCAGACAATAGAAGCTCTTGCAGAGTCGGAAGCAAATAAAACCATGAAAATATCGGATACCCCTCCACTCACATGCTGAGTAATCTCTAAAATCTCTGGAAAAATGTGGAGAACCTGGGGTGAAAGCATAGGCATTCTTTCCCCACGGTCTACCTACAAATTTCTCAACAAAATCATGCAGAATAAGGGGGAAAACACAAATATTCTTTCCCCACAGGATGCCCACGAAGTTCTGAGCAAAATTATGGAGAAGAAGGGGGAAGAAAAAGACAACTGGTCAAATGCTGAGGTGAATCCATTCACATATATTATTGGTAATTGAAACGAATTTGTTGAGGGGATTATGGATTGCTGAGTAAAAAAAAATAGAAACACAAAATGCCAAGCCTCTTCACTTGCTGGGCAAAAACGATTTTGGGCAGTGTGTGAACAGTTAGAAAACAAAAATGCCAAGCCTCTTCACTTGATGGAAAAAAATGATTTTGGGCTGTGTGTGAATAGTTGGAATACAAAAACGCCAAGCCTTTTCACTTGATGAAAAAAAAACGATTTTGGGCTGTGTGTGAACAGTGGGAATACAAAAACGCCAAGCCTCTTCACTTGATGGAAAAAATGATTTTGGGCTGTGTGTGAACAGTTGGAATACAAAATGCCAGGCCTCTTCACTTGATGAAAAAAACAATTTTGGGCTGTGTGTGAACAGTTGGAATACAAAATGCCAAGCCTCTGAAAATAGTTGGAATACAAAAACGTTTTTCATTTCCCGGATACAAATATAAAAGTAGAGAGGAAATCAAATAAAATGTTTTTCCATTTCCAAGATACCATTATAAAAATGCAGACCTGAAATCAATAATTTTTATTGCCAGAATATAAAATAATAAAAAAAAACAGACATGAAACCATTGCGTTTTTCCATTGCCAAAATACCCAAAAATTTGCAGATAGGGAATCAATCCGTGCTTCCATTGCTATAACCCCAATACAACGCAAACAACAGTAGGAGAACACAAGGATCTAATGGGAAAGGTCATGGAATGATTGCAGGGGTTCTATCAGTCAAGGCATAGAGAAAACCAACCAGGACACCAGATAATCCACACGCAGAGGTCCTTTCTAGATGGCGAAATCAACAATCAACTAGGGACAAACATCAAGGGTAGCCGACTAGCAGGTTCTTCCTTCGCTCATCATCCTCACACATAAAAGAAGGGCGTTTAGATCCATAGGTCTTTTAATGCTAAGGCGACGACCGTAGATCAGGCTCATGGCCGACTGCTCAAGCAAGGATTGGTGAGCTAGGGATGAAGGCTAATCAACCATGAAGGTCACAATCAACACAATAAGGTGGTCAAGACATGCGGGAAAATGAAGGCCATGGGAGTCAACAACCATCGAGCTAGGCTAAGGAAAGTTTCAGTCATCAATTTCAAAAAAAAACATCATTTTACTTTTCCATTAAATAAGAAGATCCAAGCATAAGTCCTAATACATTCTACCATACAAAAATGAAGAGAGCGTACCATTGCCTGATTGCCCGCTCTAAATGATGTCCCGGATGCTCCGTGCAACTCCCGCTCACCGATCGTCGAGACTTCATCGATACCTCCCAGCCAATGCTAGGGGTACTCTTCTTCCCCCTTAGCCCCTTGAGCTGCAAAGGGGCTACACACTCACTATCCTGAGATTTCGACTAGCTCCCAGCTCGCCTCGCAAGGTCGAGCTACCACTCCTCACCGAGCTGGGTATCCCAACTCCCACAAGTTAAGCCAATCAAGTAGATATTTTTGCAGCGTAACGTTACGCAAATAGAAGAAGGTCTTTCATCCTTCTCCTTCCTTCAATATATAAAGTTTCAAACTAGATTCTTCCTCTGTCCATTAAGCCCCCGTGAATCCTCTAGATTCTTCCTCTGTCCAATAGAACCATAAAGGGGTATTATAGAATATACTTTCACACTCATGAAAATGGAATTAGCCACTTTCTCTAGGGTTTCCAAAGTTTCATTCTCCAAAGGAGGGGACCCCAAGGGCACAAGCCTAGGTACAATACCCCCAAAACAATAGGAGACTTTCAGAGGCCAGGGAAAGACCAAATTTGAAGAACCTCATATGGATTTTCAGAAAAATCCATAAGTTCTTCCTCCCATTAGTTCCGTGAAGCTTAGACTCCTTCATAATCACAATTCAAGAACCAATGGATGGTCAATGATAATGCTTATGAAAATGTGTTTCCTAATTCTTAAGGTACTGCGACTTAACACCCTTTTTTTAATTGAGTTTGGGAATGCCTTTTCTTTTCTTTGATTTAATTGGCAAATTTTTATGACTCACGATGATTGAGCATGCCCACTATTTTGGTGGCGAATGACTCTATTCGATTGAATGAAGTGGTGATTAGCTTGAACGACTACATGTGCAACAACTTGATTTGGATGGAAGAGTGACATAAACCCCACTTGAATTTCTAAGTTGTTTAACTTCTTTTCTATCTCTTACTTATTAATGATAGTCTCTGTGTGTGGTTAAGGTTGCGACGAATCTCCATATTTCCTAAGAAACTTCGCTACATTACAACAACACCTCTCTAATTTCCCACAAATTGTTAGCTCTTACACTGTATTTCGTTTGATTGGCGATTAAAAATTCATCTAAAATGTAGGGATTTTTGGTCTGTAACTTAATATCTGGTAGTTTTTATCAGCTAATAAGGTGTGATTTAGATTGATGCTATCTGAGTGACAACATAGTTTGAAGCTCTCAACCACAGTATAACAATGAAGAGTCTAATAAGAGTTGACAAAGTATGTTAGGAATATATATTTTTATTTTAAATAGTGTTTTGTCTCACTAGTAGCTACCATACAATTATTGGATTCAAGAAAGCTTACTGATTCCCCTCATAGAGATTACATGGTTCTTCTGATTAATGATTCCCCTCACATAGATTACATGGTGCTTCTGGTTACTAATTCCCCTCACAGAGATTACAAATATTACTCTCATAGAGATTGTTGATTCCATCATTTATTCCTTTTCCGTTTTTTCTTTCTACGCTTATAAATATTGGTAGCAGTGTGATCTTCATGAATTTTTTTGAATTATAAATGGGAAAAAGCCAATCTATGGCGAAAAACTTGGAGTTAGAGAAAGTCTTAAAATTAAATGAGTGTGGACAAAAGTCAAATAAGAATGTGACTATGATACCAAATGAAATGAACAAAGTTCGTTTACTGAATATAAGGAAAATAGGTTAAAATCCATATACGACAATTAGTAAATACATTTAATAATGAATAAGATAGATGATGTAATTGAATGAATGATGAAACAATGGCATGTCACTATGTACATATATCATTGACTAGTTTCAATGGTTGATGGTTGATGGGTCATGTCCCTTCATTAGGTCACGTCCTTTAGATAATATGTGTCACTTCATTTAACAATATTGTTGTTATTATTAATTTTATGTTTATATACAAAGTTATGTTCATTACAATAGAACACTAAAGCATGATTTAAAGTAAGTAAAAAAGTGATTTTATTAAAATTCCTAAATCTATAGCCTACATGATTGTTATTAACTAAATAACTCTAACATCCTCTTAACGGTCATTCTAGAGACTACACCAAGTTTTTCTATGAGGGCGAAGAGATGAATCCAATGGAATAGGTCTCAAATAATGGTGAATTTTTTTTAAACTCTTTATTTATTTATTTTTATTTTTTTACACCTGTGGAGTTATACTCCGGCCCGAGGAATACTGTAGAGATGAAATTCCCAAATGATTAACCAGAAAAAAATGTGTATTTTCTTGGCAACCCGAACACAATTGTGCGACAATAGATCTTGTCTGTTTTAATTTGTTTATGTTTCTGTCTTCAAGGGTTAGGTATTCAAGGGTTCTACAGACAAGGGTTTGCCCTGTGGTATAGCTCTTTGATATACGTGCGGGGTCGAACAGTAGTACTCGACCCAATATATTAGGGCACTAACTAAGGAGGATAGACCGTAACCTTATCCGTACTACCCAAGTACTAGAGAGTATCTTCCTGAGTGCTGTTCTTGGTGACACTATAGCAGTCAGGTGACCGATCGGTTTATCTGAAGAGGGCTTCAGGTAATCTAGGCCGATCCGTACACATGTGCTATCTGATGCACTACCACTCGAAGGGGTACCAACATGGGTTACAAGGGTGGACAATAGATGTGCGCTTAAGTACCACTTGTATTTCCTGCATGTATGAATCCCTCAACCACGGGTTTATGCACGTAATGATAGATCTCTATGGCTTAAAGACGTTGGAATACGTATCTACCCTGAAAAAAATTTAACCCACACTTTCTGCCAAGGAAAGTGCTCTGATACCACTTGTAATATGCCAGATATAAAATGTATGCAGAAGAGAAATAAAATGCTAGAAATGGCAGAATAACAACAATATAACCAGAACATTCACCACAATAGCACTGAAATGATATGAGGACAATAGAAAAAATAACACTTTGAATCTGAAAGCAATGTTCATGGGCCTCTTCAAGGGGGAAACCTCCAATTGAGCAGAGCTCTATTACAATAATATCCAAGCTAGGGTTCTCATACCCCCGACTCCTATTTATACTAAAAAGAAGAATCTAGAGGAAGATCCTTATAGAAGCGAAAGCTTCTATTAGGTCTTCTTACATCTGCCTTATTCTATTTTATTGAAAGGCCTTATTAATATTGACCTTTATTACATCCGAATATATTGTTCTAGCTATGTGCAAGTTAGGACCCTAACAGTAGACCTAGATTCTTTTATCACCATTTTCAAGTCTTCTTCAATGAATTCAAAACAACCAAGAAAATTCAACTGACATCCCATCAGGGCCTAGACTCTTGTATTTCTGAAAGTTGTGCAATACAAGAAACAATTATTCTCTTCTTACTTCTTCCATTAACATTCGATTATCTTGATGATTAACAAAGCTGGGTAGAAAAGATGATGTTCTAAGCATCTCTTCAATTGTTGTCCTTCTTTATGCCTAATAAATATATCTAAAATACTCCACCCCTACTTGAGCAATTTCCTTATAGTGAGTTGCTAATTCACCACAATTTGTTTCTATCTCCCAAACCGAGTTGATGTTTTTTCTAAAGTTTGCATATCTATGAAAAAACTTTGAGTTCTCATCCCCTGCTTGTAACTACAAGGCCCTACTCTTTAGTTTCCATGTTTTTTCATTTTCCAATAATATTCCTCTTCTTTGATTCCGAGGAATATAACTCAGCTTTTGTGTCTTCATTTAGAAAACCAAGCTGTCACTATTTTATAATATTTCTAACTTGTCCTCCACCTATTGAAGAAGTCTTTCATCCATTTGATTTTTAAGTTTAGACCACTCAATAGTGGTCTATTTGGCCATTTTAAAGTTTTCCACGAACTATAGTGTAACTAAGTCTCTGGATGAAGAATTATATGAAATCCATATATCTTTAATTTCTTTTAAATAATCCTCCTCTTTCACCCACTTCAGATTTAATTTCAAAGGACCTAGAAGCTTCTGTTTTATTGGAGCCAATTCTAGTAAAACTAGAGAATGGTTTGAATCACCTCCACGGGATACACATTGTCTGAATCTGGCTTGTTCTTCTAGAAATAGTTATGATATAAAGAACCTATAAAGCCTCTTGGCAACCCATGTCTCACCTACTTTTTTGTTTCTCCATGCAGAGTTAAGTTTTGAAAGCTCAATATCCACCAGCCCAACTTCTTCCATTTTCCTCATGAAATAACCTAATAAACAATCTACATATGTAACCTGTCCCCATATCTCCAATGAATCAAAATTGAAATTAAGGTCAACCCCAATAATATTTAGGTCCTGACATATCCAATTTCAATTGAATACTTTGTTCCATAAAACAATCTTGTTTGAATACAACCCATATATATTAAGGAAAATGATGTCTTTCCCCAAATCCCAAGGAAAAAGGGCTATTCCCAAACATGAAGAGAAGGACCAAGGGTTAGTGAAGGAAAGGGACCATTTCCTCCACCCCAAAATGAATCCCCTAGAACTACCCCTAGAGTCTACAAACAAAAAATAAGATTCCCCAAACCTTCTTTCCATCTCAACCACTAATTTTCCCCTTTAGTCATGGTTTCCTGTAATAATATTACATCTAGATTTTATGCTTTTATTAACCTTTTTAATGCCAATGTTTTGGATGGATTGACCGACCCCATGCAATTTAGGGTTATCAGAATCATTGCAAACCTTCCAATTGAGATTTTGAGCCTCTAATGACCCCTTTCAAAGACATCTATTTTCTACTCAAGATCTCATTACTATCTTGTTTTTGAGCTAGAGAAAAGTAATATTTTCTTTCGTAGAGGATCCTTTCGAACCCTTGTCATATAACTGTCCCAAACCCCCTTGACCTAAAAACCTTGCGACCCTCCATATAACTCCACCTAAAAACCTATCCCAAACCCCCTTCATATAACTCCACCTAAAAACCTTTCACCCCCTCTTTTCCTCAGCCACAGATTATATTTGGAACCCTTTGTTTTCCCTCTATTAATAAATTCATCAAAGTCTTCCTTGTCATCATTTAGAGTAATAATATTTATGGAAAAAAAAGGCTTCTTTCTATTTTGAATAAGATCCCCAGGTAGGTGTCCTAAAAAGGATGGGTAAGGGTCTTTTACTCCCAATAAGTTGTTTAGAAAATCCCCTTGACCCCCTAAACCAACGATGTCCAAAGGACCTTTCGAATTGTTGAACTATAATGCATCTACAAAAGAATACAAAGATGGAGGAGATGTAGCAACAACATTATTACCTTTATCCAAATTGATAGGGTCCCGACCTGTCGCAGGAGATTGGTGGATAACTTATTCTACTGCAAGAAATGACCATCTTTTGTCGAAGGAGAAGTTTTCAAATGAACTGTAGATCCCCATCTCTTGTCTGCTTCTCTACACATGCCATACTTGTAATAATAACAGTGTTCGATTTTCCCCTTTCAACATTCGACGCTGGAGACTTCGATCCCTTCTCAATAGTATTCTCTTATCCCAAATTATTTTCCCAATGCTTCCTCCAATGGGGTAATGAAAACTCAACCACCAAATGCCCATAAGAATGACAATGCGAATACTTGACAAAACTATATATTCTCACTTTTCAACACTATACTCTCTACCGACCCTTCCTTAAAATCGATCCCTACTAGAATGTGAGATAGTGTAAGCATGCCCGTGTCTTTGTAAGACATATCTACCTCATAGAACATCCCAAAGGTTTTCCCTATCTCTTTGAAGACATATTCAAAGTAGAAAATGAATGAAAAACTAGGTAAGCAGACCCAAATTGGCATCATATTTATGGGCTTTGATTTGGTATTGAGTGATAAAGCCCATCTTTTATAAGTAGAGGGCTTGACCCCATATTCCAACAAATATTCATTACCTTCTCCATGTGCCAGTCCAAATTGAAAACAAAATCCATCCAACCTTGAAATAAAATAAAGAACTAGGGATAATAACCTATGATAGGTGCCATGTTACCACAAACCCAATCTCTTAGGACCTTATCCTATGAATATGCCCCACTAAATCCTTCCACATTATATTTATCATGTTATTTAGTTTGAAATCCGACCAAAGAACCAGATTCATAGGTTCTTTTCATTTCTTTACACACTTTTTGCTCTTCCAAATTTATCCTGCATTCCGACTACCTCCCACATTTGGAGGAGAACCACAAAATTCCACATGAGAACCCATGAAGGATGAATTTTGAATCAACCCTTGGAAAATATAATTTCACCTCACTTAAAGCCTCTAATTATAAAGAAGCACTAAAACAACTTTCACCACCGGATTGTAACTTCTCCCCTCCATTCATTAGTCAATAGATTGCCACACAAGATATCAGGAAACAATGAAACCCTACCTTCATGATGCTTAAGGATCGTAGCCCTCTCACTTTACACTGTGGGGATTTTGAAATGATGAAGTGTTGATAAAAGTTATTAAGTCCCGACATCATGAGACCCTATCTACTCCACTGAATTGGAGTAAATGGCCTTGATCGCCATCAACCTTTGATCCTTGCTCTTTGCGAGTGGAAGCACCAACTCATTGTACTATTGTCCTTGAAATATCCGTAAGCCCCCGTGAATCCTCCAGATTCTTCCTCTGTCCAATAGAACCATCAAGGGGTATGATAGAATATACTTTGACACTCATGCAAATGGAACTAGCCACTTTCTCTAGGGTTTCCAAAGTTTCATTCTCCAAAGGAGGGGACCCCAAGGGAACATGCCTAGGTACAATACCCCCAAAACAATAGGAGACTTTCAGAGGCCAGGGAAAGACCAAATTTGAAGAACCTCATATGGATTTTCAGAAAAATCCATAAGTTCTTCCTCCCATCAATTCGCCGAAGCTTAGACTCCTTCATAATCACAATTCAAGAACCAATGGATGGTCAATTATAATGCTTATGAAAATGTCTTTCCTAATTCTTAAGGTACTGCGACTTAACACCCTTTTCTTAATTGAGTTTGGGAATGACTTTTCTTTTCTTTGATTTAATTGGCAAATTTTTATGACTCACTATGATTGAGCATGCCCACTATTTTGGTGGCGACTGACTCTATTCGATTGAATGAAGTGGTGTGTTAGGGTCCTAACCCACACATAGGTAGAACAATATATTCAGATGTAATAAAGGTCAATATTACTAAGGCCTTTCAATAAAATAGAATAAGGCGGATGTAAGAAGACCTAATAGAAGCTTCCGCTTCTAGAAGGATCTTCCTTTAGATGCTTCTTTTTAGTATAAATAGGAGTCGAGGGTATGAGAACCCTAGCTTGGAGATTATTGTAATAGAGCTCTTCTCAACTGAAGGTTTCCCCCTCGAAGAAGCCCGTAAACATTGCTTTCAGATTCAAAGTGCTATTTCTGTTGTTATTCTTATATCATTTCAATGTTATTGCGGTGAATGTTCTGGTTATATTGCTGTTATTCTGCCATTACTAGCATTTTATTTTTGTTCTGCATACATTTTATATCTGGTATATTACAAGTGGTATCAGAGCACTTTCCTCTGCAGAAAGTGTGGGTTAAATTTTTTTCAGGGTAGAGACGTATTTCGACGTCTTTAAGCCACATAGATCTGTCGTTACGTGCATAAACCCGTGGTTGAGGGATTCATACACACAGGAAATACAAGTGGTACTTAAGCGCACATTTGTTGGCCACCCTTGTAACCCCTATTGGTACCCCTTCGAGTGGTAGCACATCAGACAACACCTATGTACGGATCAACCTAAATTACTTGAAGCCTTCTTTAGTTAAACCGATCGGCCGCCTGACTGCTATAGTGTCACTGAGAACAACACTTGAGAAGATACTCTCTAGTACTTGGGTAGTTGGGTAGTACGCCTAAGGGTACGGTCTATCCTCCTTAGTTAGTGCCTTGAGATATTGGGCTGAGTACTATTGTTGGACCTCGAACGTATATCATAGAGCTATAGCATAGGGAAAACCCTTGTCTGTAGAACCCTTGAATACCTAACCCTTGGGGACAGAAACATAAACAAATTAAAATAGACAAGATGTATTGCCACACAACTGTGTTCAGGTTGCCAAGTAAATACACATTTCTTTCTGGTTAAGCATTTGGGCATTTCCTCTTTGCAGTATTCTTCAGACTAGAGTATAACTCCGTAAAAAAAAAAATAACTGGAG
>ML794859.1:141329-153178 GCA_009831015.1 Picea engelmannii | reverse complement strand
ATTCCATTGGATTCATCTCTTCGCCGTTATCACATTCATCCATATCATTTTTTCAGCGATATTTTTTACCCCGCCCGCCCCTTTTCAGTTCCCCCATCCTCATGGCCCATACTCGTAGCTAAGACTTGGAAGCTTGCTTCAACACCTTGCAATCGGGTCTCATTGAGACCCAACAAGAAGTGAAACAACTCAGTGCCAGTGTCGCCTCCATCAATACAACCATGCAGTCCTCAATGGGCGAAATCAAACAAGACCTTACCACCCAGTTTGAATTAGTCTTTTTGGCACTTTGCACCAAACTGCATATCCCTACAGATAACCCTTCCTCTTCCTCACCCCCACATACTAAATGTGAGAATTCCTCTCATTCCCATATGTTGCAGAACCATCACTTTCAATGTGACCTACGCCTTCCATGGGTGGATGTGACCAAATTTTATGGCTCAGACCCCACTGGTTGGGTAACCCAAATGGAACATTACTTCTCTTTATACAACATTACAGATGACTTGGCCAAACTACGATATGGTGTTCTCCATCTAGATCAAGAACGTTGGCAACGATGGCAATGGAGAAAAAATTCTCGTCAAGGGTATATTGCTTGGACACAATTTGTGGCAGAGATTTATGAACGATTTGACACTGACACCAACCATTTGGGCCGTTTGACAAAGTTGAAACAATTAGGAACAGTGGAAGACTTTATAACTGCCTTTGAGTGCCTGGGTTTTAGAACAGAGGGCATGTCTGATGCCTTTTTCTGAGAGTGTTTTATCAGTGGCCTCAAGGATGAAATTCGGGCCCATGTCCTCATGGCTCGGCCTGAGAGTTGGGTGGAGGATACCAAAAGAGCTAAAGAAGCACAACAGGTTGTATCTTCTCAAAACCACAAAATCTCCTTCATCCCTCGCCCTAAACCAGTAAATCCCACTACTCCCTATGCTCCACTAAAGATCCAAAAATTGACCCAGGCTGAAATGGCTGAATGCCAACTCAAAGTCCTTTGTTATAACTGTGATGACAAATATTTCCCGGACCATAAGTGTAAAGAACAAAATATTTTTATGGCCATCTCCGAGGAGATTTCAGAAGAAGATGAAGAAACTCCCTCTATGTCCGAATCACCTGAATCCACTGACATAACCCCTCCCTCAGACCCTCCCGAAGTAGAACCAGTCATTTCCCTCAATGCTCTCACTGGATTCTCCGCTCCCCAAAGCCTCAAGCTAATTGGTTACATCAAGCATCGGAAGGTCATCATTCTGGTTGATAGTGGAAACATCCATAATTTTATTCATCGCCGCATTTCCCAAGAAAGTCATTGCTACATCCATGCCGTCAATAATTTCCAAATCATGATTGCCAATGGTGGTTCCATGAAATGTGGAGGGCATTGTGAAAATGTGCATCTCCAAATTGGTGACTACCAATTGAAATCCCATATGTTTTCTATCGACATGGGAGGTTGTGACATTGTGCTGGGTGCAGACTGGCTAAGGACTTTGGGTCCCATTCTCATGGATTTTAAATACTTAACCATGCAATTCGACTAGGAGGGCCACCAATATAAAGTCCAAGGCATCACCGCCGGTTCACCTAAGATCATTAGTTCCCATCGCATGGAAAATATGCTCAAAAAGGGTCATTTTGGTGTTATCGCCCAACTTCATGCCATACAAGCAACATAGACACCCTCCGTACCACAAGACCTCCAAGCCATCCTTTCTAAACATCAATTGGTCTTATCCACTCCCCAAGGCCTCCCTCCTTCCTGTGGTGTTCATGATCATTCCAT
This sequence comes from Picea engelmannii, assembly GCA_009831015.1. Lineage (NCBI taxonomy): Eukaryota > Viridiplantae > Streptophyta > Pinopsida > Pinales > Pinaceae > Picea > Picea engelmannii. The sequence continues at coordinate 151,383 of ML794859.1, read as the reverse complement.
TCCCCTTGTACCAGGAATCCTTCCTCCCAATATCCGTCCGTATCGTCACCCCTTTTCCCAAAAAACTGAAATTGAGAAAATGGTTCAGGAACTCCTTAATGCAGGTGTTATCCGCCCTAGTATGAGCCCCTATTCGTCTCCTGTGGTCATGGTCCTGAAGAAAGAAGGTTCTTGGTGAATGTGTCCTGACTTCCATGCCCTCAAAAAAATTACCATCAAAGACACATTCCCCATTCCTGTCATTGATGACCTCCTGGATGAATTGAGTGGCGCCCAATTCTTCACTAAATTGGATCTTCATTCGGGCTACCACCAGATACGTATGAAAGAGGAAGATATTCCCAAGACTTCCTTTAGAACTCATGAGGGCCACTATGAGTTTTTGGTCATGCCCTTTGGCTTGTGTAATGCCCCTTCCACCTTCCAAAGCCTCATGAATCATGTCTTCCGTCCTTTTCTTGACCATTTTGTCTTAGTTTTCTTTGATGATATCCTCATCTATAGAAAAAGATAGATAGACCATCTTGCTCATGTGGATCGAGTTCTCCATCTACTCTCTCAACACCAACTTTTCCTGAAACAGTCTAAATGTGCTTTTGGCACCTCAGAAGTAGAATACTTGGGTCATCTGGTTGGCAAAGATGGCGTCAGGGTGGATCCTAAAAAGATTGAAGCTATGAAAGACTGGCCTCACCCAAAGACTCTTAAGAGATTGCGTGGATTTCTAGGCTTCACAGGGTATTATCGCAAGTTTGTTAAGAATTATGGGAAGATTGCAACACCTCTCACTGCTCTCCTAAAAAAGAACTCTTTCACTTGGAATCCAGCCGCTGCTCAAGCTTTTCAAACCTTGAAGATGGCCATGTGCGTCACTCCAGTCCTCGCCCTTCGCCAAAGGTCGCCCTCTTGCATAAGGAAAGCAATTGGTGCTATCCTTATGCAAGAGGGCGACCTTTGGCCTTTACCAGCAAACAATTATCTGAAAGAAATCTGGGCAAATCCATCTATGAAAAGGAAATGTTGGCTATTCTGCATGCTGTGGATCTGTGGCGTCCTTATCTATTGGGGGAACGGTTCCAAATTAAGGCAGACAATCAAAGCCTCAAGTATTTTTTGGAACAACGCATTTCCTCCCCAGAACAACAAAAATGGGTGACTAAACTCTTTGGATATGATTGTGAGATCATTTATAAGAAAGGCAAAGACAATGTGGTTGCGGATGCACTTTCCTAAAAATATGAAGATGAAGGATCCCTTTTTTCTCTTTCATTCATTGTACCAGATTGGCTCGAAGCCGTTCGCCAGGAATGGCTACAAGATCCCAAAAGTTTGCAGTTGATCCAACAATTGCAGTCCAATGCTCCAACTTCCCCAGGGTACTCTTGGCTCCATGAGGAACTTCAATACAAAGGCCGTTTGTATTTAAGTAAACAATCAAAGCTTAAATCCATGGTACTTTCTGAGCTTCATGCTACACCCACAACAGGGCACTCCAGGTTCACCAAAACCTATGACAGGGTCAAACGTTCCTTTTTCTGGGATGGTATGAAATAGGACATTCGTAATTTTGTAGCTGAATGTGACGTGTGTCAATGCAACAAGGGAGAAATAGTCAAATCGCTGGACACACTACAACCGCTCCCGATTTTACCTGCTATTTGGAAGGATATCTCTATGGATTTTATTACCGGCTTACCCAAATTGGGAAATAAATCCGTCATCATGGTGGTTGTTGATATCCTTTCCAAGTATGCTCATTTCTGCGCCCTTCAACACCCATTTACATCATCCACGGTGGCTGAAATATTCATGGATCAGGTCTTCAAGCTTCATGGCATGCCACACTCTATTGTTTCTGATCACGACCCAACTTTCACAAGCAATTTTTGGCAAGAAATGTTCAAGATACAAGGCACATAATTGCATCTCATCACAAGTTATCATCCCCATATTGATGGCCAAACGGAAGTTGTCAACATGTGTTTGGAAACATATTTGAGGTGTTTTGCCTCAGAAAAGAAAAATCATTGGGCTCAATGGTTACCCCTAGTTGAATGGTGGTACAACAATTCATACCATACAGCTACACAGATGACTCCTTTTGAAGCGATATATGGACATAAGCCACCTTCAGTTCTCTCATACTTACTGGGTGCCTCGAAGGTCCAGGCGGTTTACCTAACACTTACAGCTCGAGAGGCCATTCTCTGTACCCTCAAAGAGAATTTGGTCATGGCACAAAATCACATGAAGCAACAAGCAGATCAAGGTCTCTCTGAATGTCAATTTACAGAAGGGGATCAGGTGTTTCTTTGACTGCAACCTTACAAGAAAACTTCCCTCAAGGCCGAGCATTGTCAGAAGATAGCACCCAAATTTTATGGTCCTTATATCGTGCTCAAGCATGTGGGACAAGTCGCCTATCAGTTAGCTTTGCCTAGCCATTCGAAGCTACATCCTGTTTTTCATGTTTCATGCTTAAAGAAGGTGATTGGAGCTAAGTGACAAATTCAAACCAACCTTCCAGAGTTAGCTAAAGAAGGATCCATTTGGCTACAACCAGAAGCAGTTTTGGACCAGCGTGAGCGTCGCCTACGTCAGAGAACCATCAAGGAAGTGCTATTCCGGTGGAAAGATACAACTCCAGCAGACGCCACTTGGGAACTGGCTACCATTCTGTAGCAATTTCCTCATCTCAAGCCTTGAGGACAAGGCTGTTTTTAAGGGGGCAGACATGTTAGGGTCCTAACCCGCACATAGGTAGAACAATATATTCGGATGTAATAAAGGTCATTATTAATAAGGCCTTTCAATAAAATAAAATAAGGCGGATGTAAGAATACCTAATAGAAGCTTCCGCTTCTAGAAGGATCTTCCTCTAGATGCTTCTTTTTAGTATAAATAGGAGTCGAGGGTATGAGAACCCTAGCTTGGATATTATTTTAATATAGCTCTGCTCAACTGGATGTTTCCCCCTCGAAGAGGCCCGTGAACATTCCTTTCAGATTCAAAGTGCTATTTCTGTTGTTATTCTTATATCATTTCAGTGTTATTGCGGTGAATGTTCTGGTTATATTGCTGTTATTCTGCCATTACTAGCATTTTATTTCTGTTTTGCATACATTTTATATCTGGTGTATTACATGGTGATTGGCTTGAACGACCACAAGTGAAACAACTTGATTTGGATGGAAGAGTGACACAAACCCCACTTGAATTTCTAAGTTGTTTAACTTCTTTTCTATCTCTTACTTCTTAAGGATAGTCTCTGTGTGTGGATGAGGTTGCGACGAATCTCTATATTTCCTAAGAAACTTCGCTACATTACAACAACACCTCTCTAATTGCCCACAAATTGTTAGCTCTTACACTGTATTTCGTTTGATTGGCGATTACAAATTCATCTAAAATGTAGGGATTTTTGGTCTGTAACTTAATATTTGGTAGTTTTTATCAGCTAATAAGGTGTGATTTAGATTGATGCTATCCGAGTGACAACATAGTTTGAAGCTCTCAACCACAGTATAACAATGAAGAGTCTAATAAGAGTTGACAAAGAATGCTAGGAATATACATTTTTATTTTAAATAGTGTTTTGTCTCACTAGTAGCTACCATACAATTATTGGATTCAACAAAGCTTACTGATTCCCCTCATAGAGATTACATGGTTCTTCTGATTAATGATTCCCCTCACATAGATTACATGGTGCTTCTGGTTACTAATTCCCCTCACATAGATTACAAATATTACTCTCATAGAGATTGTTGATTCCATCATTTATTCCTTTTCCATTTTTTCTTTCTACGCTTATAAATATTGGTAGCAGTGTGATCTTCATGAAATTTTTTGAATTATAAATGGGAAAAAGCCAATCTATGGCGAAAAACTTGGAGTTAGATAAAGTCTTAAAATTAAATGAGTGTGGACAAAAGTCAAATAAGAATGTGACTATGATACCAAATGAAATGAACAAAGTTTTTTTACTGAATATAAGGAAAATAGGTTAAAATCCATATACGACAATTAGTAAATACATTTAATAATGAATAAGATAGATGATATAATTGAATGAATGATGAAACAATGGCATGTCACTATGTACATATATCATTAACTAGTTTCAATGGTTGATGGTTGATGGGTCGTGTCCTTTAGATAATTTGTGTCACTTCATTTAACATTATTGTTATTATTGTTATTATTAATTTTATGTTTATATACAAATTTATGTTCATTACAATAGAACACTAAAGCATGATTTAGAGTAAGTAAAAAAGTGATTTTATTAAAATTCCTAAATCTATAGCCTACATGATTGTTATTAACTAAATAAATCTAACATCCTCTTAATGGTCATTCTAGATACTACACCAAGTTTTTCTTTGAATTTTACAAATTTGTTTGGACCAAAGTCTTGCTGAAAATATCCGCAGTCTTGTCTTGAGTTGGGAAAAATTTCATCTTGATTTCTCCAACTTCTACAAGTTTTTTGGATGAAATGACAATGCACATCGATATTCTTGGTTCACCCATGGAATACATGATTCTTTTCCAACTTGATAACTCTCTAGTTATCATAAAAAGTATTGTGGTCTCATTTTGATGAACTTGTAAATTTGCAAGAATTCTTCTAAGCCAAATTGCTTCACATGCCCCTTTGATTTCTGCTATACATTTCTATTTTGTAGAGGAAAGTGAAATTATATGTTGTTTCTTGTTGACTCAAGAAATTTCCCTATGCCATGATTGAACACATAACTTGTTGTAGACTCCCTGTCATCCACAGATCTTGTCCAATCCGAGTATGAATGGACATACAATTAAGGTTCTTTCTTTTCCCATATAGAATACCAAAATGGGTGTTCTCTTAAATATCGTAGCACCTTCTTTGTTGTTGTCGAGTGCTTTTCTTTGGGAGCATGCATAAATAGAGAGATATAGGGAGTGTACATAAATTGAGAGCATGCATATAATCGAGAGATAAACTGATTGGTAGTGATATAGATCAAGTTACTCACTAGTTTCATGTACATTGATTCATTGACTTCCTTTTGAATCAGTCTTGGTTGAAAGATTCAATGCTTTCACCATAGGTGTAGATGACATTTTTCCACCTACCATCCTGAACCTATTTAACAAACCTTTGGCATATTTTGTTTGTGAAACAAAAATATATTATTTGTTTTCCAAAATTCTACACCTTAGCAATAATGTAGGCGGCCTAAATATATCGTGTCAAATGCTAAGCATAACTCAGATTTTACCTTTGCAATAGCTCCTTCCTCACTATTTGTGATGATGATGTCATCAAAATATATCATTAGAATTACCACATCATTCTTGTTTTTGGCATAGATATTGGAGTCAGAGGGCATCTTCAAAATCCCCGTTGTCCAAAATGTCTATCAATTTTGATGCACTCTGCATGAGGAGCCCGCTTTAGCCCATAAAGAGATTTCTTCAATCTGCATACCGAATGTTCCTTCCTTGGAACCTAAAATCCCCGTAGTTGGTACATGTATACTTCTTCGTCTAGATCACCTTGAGGAAGGCACTCTTCACACCCATTTGATGTAGTTTCCAACAAAAATATGCTTCCATGGCTAGAACCAATGGATTGTACCCATTTTTACCGTAGGAGAAAATGTTTTCTCGTAGTCAATCCATTCCTTCTAAGAAAATCCCTTTTGGAGCTAGATTTTATTTATGCTTTTCAAGAGTCTCATTTGACTTATACTTATCTTTACAGATCCATTTGAAACCAATGGGTTTATTTCGTGGAGGTAGCTTTGCGAGAGCCCATGTTTGATTCTTCATCAAAATCTCATGTTTAAATTACATGGGCTTTCCCATTCTAAGATTATTTTATCTTCTTCATAGTCCTAAGTCTCAAAATAATATCGAAGGTTAGCCATCAAAGCATAATTCACGGTACTGGATTCCTTAGCTATTTTTGGTCTACCTTCTAAACTCACACCTGCCAGATAATCCCAATGACCATCATCATTATAATTCACTAAATCATATGCTCTTTTGATTTACCTTCTTGGCTCATATTAGGTAACTAATCCAAGTGAGCATCCTTATAGGGTTTTCACCACCACTTTGGTTTTTTCTTTCCCTCATGCAACTACAAAACACAGTTGATTTCCTGCTAATTTGAGCTATAATTTTCTAGCATCCTCTTCATCCAAAAATTCATGGAAGTTATTTTGAGAGGGGATCCCTATCTCTTGTTTATTTACCCATCCATTGTACTTGTATTTACAATGATATCATCTTCATTTTTAGTGACTTTCATATATGATTTTAGCTCTGATTTGTTTTGGAACAACCTTCCGATTTTATCAACTATCACATCATGACTAAGATACACTATGTTACTTTGAACATCAACCAACCTATAATATTTATGGTTGTCACTTTACCCTATGGGAATATACCACTGTACCCATGCATATACCACTAAAAAAAAAAATTTGAGTTGACTTACTTGAGGTTTTTGTCTAGACCATGCCTCTTTTGGAGTCTTTTGTACTTTTGTTGGAAATTGGTTGATAAAATACTCTTATGTGTGTAATCCTTATGCCAAATACTTCTAAGTCATAGATTTGTTCTTTAACATACACTTGGGAATCTCCATAATGGTACACTTTCTCCTCTCTACCATTCCATTTTATTGTTGAGTGTAGGGAGGGGTGTACTCCCTCTAAATTTCGTACCGAGCACACAAATCGAGAAAATCCTTAGAGAAAAATTTCCCTTCAATATATGATTTGAGAACTTTAATTCTCTTCCTAGATTAGTTTTCTACCAAAACATTGAAATTATTGAGTTCATTAAACACATCAGATTTCAACTTTACAAAATACCCAATGAAGAACTTGCTTAGTTCTCCAAGCTTTCCCTTCTTCAAACATAGTCCTATGCTGCTTACTAGATTGACATGCTCCATAAATTCCTTTATGATTTTGTATGTCTGGAAGGCCACCAACCAAACTTTCTTTAGCGAAAAAAAATGGATCTCAAATTCAAATGACCATACCTTTAATGACAAAGCTTATTTATGTTTTGACCACTCTTGGTCATCAAATCATACTCTTTCACCTATTTTGCATCAACCAACTTGAAAATATGATGATCTTCAATATCAAGAGAAAGTGTCTTCTTACTGACCTTATCCACAAAGTAGTATTTTGGATTGCTGAAAATGACATGTAAGTAGGGGTTGTGCTTCATACTTTTGTGAACAAAGTAGATTATTATCCATTCCTATAACATAGTGAAGATTAAGAAATAGTATATTTTTAACTATTAAGGTTATTGCACATTACCTTTCTCTTCAAACCTGTATTTCTCGCCATCGCTAAATACCACAAAATTATTAGAAGATTAATTAACAACTTAATTAATATTCCAATCTCTCCTAGTGGTAAAATGATGACATGCCCTGGAATCTATATACCAAGCAAATGTTTTCACATTGTCTACTTTATCCCATGTCATGAACACAAAGAGATCTTCCCCTTGTTATGTTCTATAACATTGGCTTGCTTCTTTGTACCTTGGTTATGTTTCTCATCATATAATCATTTTCGACATTCTTTCTTTCTATGGCCTACATTTTCACAATAAGAATCAGTTGGACATACGAGGTCACATATACGGATGTATCGGGAAAATGTTGTAGGCCCACGACCCACGTCAAGAGCTCAGAAAGCGACTAAGTGTCAAGATGTCACAGAGCATGGTGAATCGTGATATATATATATGGTTAAGTTTCAGGTATCAAACAAAGGCTTAGGCCCACAATGAGATATGGAAAATGACTAAGTATGGAGAGTCGATTGGAAGACCAGGAGGTCTCCATATGTCACAAATTTGGTGGCCCGAAGGACGAGAGATTTGACGGCTCAAGATGTCTCATAGACTCATGATGGAATACTTAGAAATTTTCTAGGTGCAAGTGCAAAGTGAGTGCGGTGGAACACAGGGGTGCATTCCTGAGGCCACAGAGGGATAAATAAAAGAACCTCAGACCCGCGAAGAAAAGATTGAAAATATTCTAAGTATAGGTACAAAATGAGTGTGGTGGAAGTTGAGAGTGTAATTTGGAGGTCACAGAAGGTGAAGAGATATTCTCTAGCCCCGTGGTGATTCTGTCAAGATAAGATCAACGATTGAGATCAGTCCAAGATTTGATCGGATAGTGGATATAACTAAAGATGACTAATAGATCAATGAATGAGATTTAATTGAGGAGAACAACTTGGAATTATTAGAACTGAAAGAACCATGATATAATTCTTCATGAAATAAGCATAAAAATGGTCTGTAGAATAAATTGACATATTTCCATAACATGCATAGCTCTAACAAATTGGTTGCTTGCACATTTTGGAAAATTAAGGATATAAACATATCGGTCCAAGATAAAAATGCAGATTTGGGAGATGGAAGGAGAGGGGGTCTTCAGTCATGAGAAAGAATCCAAATGTCAAAATATCAGTGTTGGTAATGCAAAGACAAAATCAAACAGGCATAAGAATAGAGGGGAACACAAAACATTATTAGATACTATGAGAAGTTTGAATATAGAAATGTAGAGTTACAAAGTTGACAATGAGAAGATGATGAGAGAACAAAATCAAATAAATTCTCAAGTGATGTAAAGCCTGAATCAATTGCATAGGTAGACAAAGAATGGATCATATTCAAGACATGAGGAATAAGACACACATCATGAAAGAAGATATAACTACATAATATTTGGTCATTCAAGAAGTACTAGCAGAACTCATAGACATCACTCACTTCCTTATTCAATAAGGAAATTTTTGCATCAAAAGACTCCATAATCAGTCTAGAAGTGTCTCCTATTAGGCACCAAAGAAGAAGGTATGAATTGGAAAGTTTACAAGGAGAATTGAGGAATCTTAAGCCACCATACTTTGATGGTGAAAAAGAAAGGGAATATGATGATGAATCTTGGTTACTAGGAATCATGAAGTATTTTTCAGTTACACAACTATTCATCTAATCTTGAAGCCAGAATTGCCACATACCATTTGCACAGAAAAGATGATATGTGGTGGGATCAAATGAAGAAAGTTGAACACATTAATGAGAACATGATCACTTGGAAAGAGTTCAAGAGATATTTTCAGAAGGAGTACCTTTCAAAGCATTTCTATGACAAGAAAATGCAAGAGTTCTTTGAACTCAGATTATGAAGCATGACCATGGAAAAATATGAAAATAAGTTCTTGGGATTGCTGAAGTATGCAGGGTTTATAAAAAATGAGAAAGTGAAGATACATAGGTTCTTAAGTGGAATTCCATCCTTTTATAAAGAAAATATTAAATATGATGAACCCAGAACTTTGACGGAAACCATCAAGAAGGCTAAGTATCTGCATGAGCAAGGAAAGGGAAGATAACTTTGTAGAAATATTGGAAGGATAAGGAAATGATTCAAACCTCGTTTTAATAGAAACAATCCTAATAGAAATCAACAAGATCATCCTTATAAGAAAGAATAAAAGAGAGAATATTCCCTAGGAAAAAGGGGAAGATCGCCAATCCAATGTTGGGGATGCAAAGAAGACCACTTGTGCAATTATTGTTGGATCATGTTGTCATTGATGCCAATGGTTTGATTGATTGATGTCAAGTGATTGATTGATGTCTAAGGATTGATTGATTGATGATTGATGTAATATAATATGTATTTTCCTTGATGAGAATGTGATCCAGGTGGATATTGGTGGCCACCCACCTTTTCCGACTGGCTCAAAACTATTTTTTGACAATTTTGGCAATTTACTATTTTTAGCAGGTTTTAACTTCCGGGGCCATTTTGAGGGCCTAAATGAAGGTTTTTCGAGATTGAGGTTCTCAATGATATCTAAAGGAATAATTGATCCCCCAAAATGAATCTCCTCAATGATACCTTTCCAACGAGCTATCACATGCCTAAAACGAAGATCGTATGCAAAAGTTACGACCCCGGGAAGTTGATGTACTCACTTACCCAAACGGGGCCCACATG
>ML794859.1:74886-100935 GCA_009831015.1 Picea engelmannii | reverse complement strand
TCAAGGTGGATTATTTAAATAATCAAGAGAAGTGACAAAATCAAGAAATGATAAAGTAAGGTGACAAAATCAAGAAGGAATATTTAAATGATGAAGTATTGGAGAACTTTCTATTTATGGAAAGTGGTTAACCCTAAAATAAGGAAAATAGGTTAATTGACCTAGAAATGGGTTAAGTGACCTAAAAATGGGTTAAGTGACCTAGAGGATGAAAGTATAAATAAGATAGCAACGGTCTCTTGTAGATCATTCTTTTTGTGGATCAATGGAGAGCTTCTTGTGAGAATATCTTTTGGAGTATTGATGGAGAGCTTCTTGAGCATTTTTGGTGTGGAACACTTGAGAATATTGAATATCTGTAGGTGACTGAGGTAACCAAGGATATCCAAGTCGAATTTCAGAAGGAAGGTGAAGAAAAGAGGGCTGGAATTGAAGGAAGGATAAACTATTTTCATGATGCTTTTTAAGGTATTTTATTTACAAGTCATCTCACCATTTTCACAATAAATTTTTTTCTATAATGATTCAGACCATGGTATTGATATTCCATTGAGGAAACATATCCAAGTATATGTGGTAAAAAATTCATCTCGTGGGTCGTTGTATTTTTGGAGATACACTCCGTGGAAAATAGAGTTTGTGGCTAGTCCTGAAACTAGTCTAAAACAAGTGTTTCGGGTAAAAACGTCATAAATTATTCATAAAAGATCCAAATTTAGTGAGACCAATTGTGTTGGTTATATTATAGTATGTAGTATGCTCTGTAATAGTTTCAGATCAATTCAACAAATATTCCATGCAGGGCACACTCTACAAGGTCGCTCTCTAGAATAATCTAGAATTTAGCAAGGTATGCCATTTTTTCTATAACGCCTTTTCTGAGAGGTTACAAGTAGTGCCACTTGGAGGAATTGCATAAAACACACTGAAGAAAATTGTGTATCAGTTTCATATCTTCATTCATTACAGGTACAAAGTTATGATTATTTCAAGTTAGGGTTGTTGACTAATCCAAAACTAGTCATTGTTGAGACAAGCAGTTGATGAGTTGGCACATACATGAGGTGTATAGTTGATGATGTTGGTACATATTGATGAGTCATTGTTGATGATTAGTTTACACATTATTGGTATATACTTGGTACATGGTTGGATGCACTTGTTTATGGTACAGGTTGATTACAGGTTGTTTGGCACAGGTTGGTGCATGGTTGATGCTCTTATTTATGGTACAGATTGATATCTGTTGATGATTGTTTCCTCTTCTCAGTTGGTGCTGAGAATGTAAGTTGAGTATTGCATATAGAGCTGGTGCTCTTGTAGAGTTGTACTCTATTCAGTTTTTGTTGAAAAACCCCCAGATTGAAGTCCATAATAGAAAGAATTATTGTACATACATGTTGTGTTCCTTGTGGAGATGATTTGTTGATGATATATTGCTAATATATGTTGATGATATGTATTCACATCTAACTGATTATTAATGACAACAATGAGTAATGAGTAAATGTCGAATGCTAACTAATGAGTTTTNCTAATTGTGGTAGGCGTGTCCAAAAATTATTGTCCTCACAGAGGAGATAAAATGAAGACCATGCAAAACATCCAAGAGGATATAATATTAGAATACCTGGTTAGATGTATTTCAAGAATATATAGAGCCTTAGAAGATCGACAAGCAGATTACCAATCCAATGTGATCGAAGTGGAAAGTAAGATCATTAATCAACATGTTGCTATTTTAATTGATTCAGTAGAAATCCATTGTTACATTGATCCTAAAATAACGAAAAATTACAATTGGAGAAAAGTAAGTTTGAAAAATCAAGTTTGGTTCAACTAGCCACTTGAAACAAAAGAAGGATCAATAAGATGGTCATAGGTTGTCCAATAAATCTGAAAGGAGTGAGTACTAATGTTGATATGAATATCATTCCATTAGGATCTTATGATATTATAATTGAAATGGATTGGATGGAAAAACATCATGCTGTCCTAGATTGTCATAACAAGACATTTACATGTCTTGATGAAAAAGGAAAACAGAGCATTGTGAAAGGAATTCCAAGGCCCATTTCTATTAGATAGATTTCAACGTTACAACTGAAGAGATGTTTAAGGAAATGATGTCAATTGTATGCATCTCATGTGGAGGAGCCATAAAATACTAAATGACAAAGATTTGAAGATTTTTTAGTATTGCAAGAATTTGAAGATGTATTCCAAGACATACCTAGATTTCCACCTAAGAGGGAGATATATTTATCTATTGATTTAGTACCAGGATATGCCCTTGTATCAAAAACACCTTACAGAACAAGTACACTAGAATTAAAATAAATACAAATGTAGTTGGAGGAATTGTTGAAGAAAGGGTACATATGCCCAAGTGTTTAACCTTGGGGAGAACCAATACTCTTTGTCAAAAAGAAGGATGGAACATTGAGGTTGTGTATTGACTTTAGAAAACTCAAAATCCACTATAAAGAACAAGTATCTTCTACCCATAATTGATGACCTTTTTGATCAGCTAAGAGGAACAAAGATATTTTCAACGATAGAGATGATATTAGGATATCATCAGGGAAGAATCAATGAAGAAGACGTTAGTAAGACAACCTTTAGAACCATGTATGGACACTATGAATTTGTGGTGGTGCCATTTGGACCAACCAATGCACCAACTGTCTTCATGTTCTTAATGAATGGTATATTCAGAAATTATCTCGATAAGTTTGTCATTGTTTTCTTGGATGACATACTTATCTATTCTAAGACAGAGGAAGAGCATGAACATCACTTGACATTGGTACTGCAAGTACTAAGAGAGCGTAAGATTTATGACAAGCTAATAAAGTGTTATTTTTATCAAGAACATATCCATTATTTGGGGCACATTATTTTATAAAAAGGCATGGCAGTAGATCCAAAGAAGATTGAATCCATTAGAGGATGGCCAACATCAATAAATATTTCAGAAGTCATATCGTTTATGGGATTAGATGGATACTACAGGAGATTCAAAAATGGATTCTCCAAGATTGCTCATCCTATCACTTCTTTACAAAATAAGGGAATTAAATTTGAATGGACAAAAGAGTGTGAAGATAATTTTAACATGCTAAAGGAATTACTTACCAGTGCACCTATTTTAAACATTGCTCACCCAAACGAAAGCTTTGTGGTATGTACATATGGATGCAAGGAAGTACTTGGTGGAGTCCTCACTCAGAATGGTTATGTCATCGGTTATGTTGAGTGCATCAACAAATCTATTTTCTATTCCTTTGATATGATTGATATCAAAGTCATATTCACTTAAAAATTTGAGCCATCTTGTCTACCTGACATTCTAATTTGCTTGTTCAAAAATATATTTCATACCACTATGGATTTTCTTAATTGAAATCTCTTTCCCATGATATAATGCCTCCACATATTAGATGCATGAAGTATGGTAGGAAGCTCCAAATAATATGTAGGAGTCCACACTCAGATGTCTTCAAATAAGAAATCTATAACTGCTTCTTCGGTCGCTCTATGGAGTGCTTTAGCTTCCACCCATTTGGTCATATAGTCTGTGCAGACCACTATGCAAACTTTTTGATTGGATGGGGGGTTAATGGGTCCTACAAAGTCTAAGGCCCATCTTTCAAATGGTTCAAGTACTATCTGGGGGTTTAATGGAATTTCGTCTCTATGATTAGGTTGGCCCATTCTTTGGCAGCTATCACAGGCTCGAACATATTTCTTTGCATCTTTGAAAAGTGAGGGCCAATAGTACCCCATCCTGAGAATTTTATGTGATGTTCTCTTATCAGCAAAATGCCCTCCACAAGGGCCATCATGACAAGCTTTTAGTAGATCATAAACCTCATCTTCTCTAATGCACCTTCAGATTTCTTGATCAGGTCCTGTATGAAAAAGACACCCACTTATCCAACTGTACCGAGCACTTTGTTGAATGATCCTTCTTTTCTCTCGGTGGGATAGGTGTGGTGGTAACTTCCCTGCAGCCAAATAGTTAGCAATGTCTGCATACCAAGGTGAGTGAGCAGAAATTGCAAATAGATATTCATCAGGAAAGGAATCATCTACTGGGGTATCATCATCAGGTTTTATCCGAGAAAGGAAATCAACAACTACATTTTCTTTTCCTGGTCTATCTACAATTGTAATATCAAATTCTTGCAATAATATTAACCATCTGGTGACTCTAGCATTTGTGATAGGTTTGTTCATTAAATATTTGATAGCTGAGTGATCAATATGGACAAAAGTAGAGTAGCCAATAATGTAATGTCTAAATTTATTAATGGCATAGATAACTGCTAAGAATTCCTTTTCGGTAACTGTGTAATTGAGTTCAACATGAGTCATATTCTTGTTAATGAAATAAATAGCATAAGGGAGATGATTTTCTTCTTTCCCCAAGACAACTCCTATTGCAGTATCTGAAGCATCAGAGGATATATGAAAGGGAAGTGTCCAATCAGGTCCTCTAAGAATAGGAGCTGTAGATAACTGATGTTTAAGTGTATTAAATGCTTCCTGGCAATAATTAGTCCATTTGAATTCAACATTTTTCATCAGTAACACAAACAGGGGAGAAGCTATTTTGGAATTTTTTTTGATAAATCTTCTGTAGTATCCAGCATGTCCTAGAAAACTTCTTACCTCTGTTTGGGTTTTGGGAGTAGGAAGATCCTTAATGACTTTTATCTTGGATGGGTCTACCTGAATTCCTTGAGATGAGATAAAATGTTCAAGCACTATTCCTTCACTCATCATCATATGACATTTTTCTTTACTTAAGGAGAGTTGGGCTTGTATGCATCGTTTAAGCACTTTCTCAAGGTTTTGTAGTGCTTCCTGAAAAGAAACACCATAAGGAGTAAAGTCATCCATAAAAATTTCCATAGATTCATTAAGCATATCAGAAAAGATTCCTAAAACTGCTCTTTGGAAGGTTGCTGGTGCATTACATAGTCCAAATGGGAGAACTCTATAAGAAAAGGTTCCCCAAGGGCTAGTAAAAGTGGTTTTATATTGATCTTGAGGAGCAATTTTGATCTGATTATACCCACTGAAACCATCTAAAAATGAGAAAAATTTCTTCCCTGACAAACTGTCTAACACTTGATCAATGAATGGTAATGGGAAGTGATCTTTCCGAGTTTCTTTATTTAAGGCTCTGTAGTCCACACATACTCTCCATTTCCTGTTTTTCTTAGGAACTATTACCAGCGGGGACACCCATTCACTGTCTGATATAGGATATATAAACCTTGCATTGAGCAATTTTTGAAGTTTAGCTTTGAGGATTTCTCTTAAATTAGGGTTCATTCGTCGTTGAGATTGGCAGATCGATCGACAATCTTCCTTAATATATATTCGATGAGTACATAATTCGGGAGAGATTCCTTTCATATCTATATAATCCCATGTGAATGCTTCTTTATTTTCTAGAAGTAACTTCATTAATTGTTGTGTTTCAGCATCTGTCAGATTAGGGTTTATGTTCAGTGTTTTGCCAGGTTCAATTTCTACTGGTGTGCTTTTAGAAGAGATGGTGTCATATGTTTGAGGTGGGTTTTCCGAGTTAAGGTTTTCCTGATTATCTGACTCCAACAATGCAACTAGTTGGTTATGAGTTTCTGGAGTCACATAGGAGGGTTCACAAATAAAATTATTAATTACTTCATCCTCGGTGGAGTCTTTAAGGCTTAGATATTGTCCGATAGTCAAGATGGGTTGAGTAAGTTGATCATCAAAGTCTACCCATACAAAATTATCATTATTAATCAGGGGTGTAGCGCGAGGGTAGAGGGTAAGCTGTTTAGTTTCGTAACCATTGGAGATTGTCATTGAACCTGATCTACAATTGATAAAAGCATCTGCTGTGGCTAGCTAAGGCCTGCCCAAAATTAGAGGGTGGCCCCCCAACTTTGTTTTAGGTTGTAGTACCACAAAGTCAGCTAGATAATTCCAAGATTCTACGAAGATAATTAGGTCTTCAATGACTCCCTCTGGTTTAATTGTGGATCGATCAGCTAATTCTAGGATAGTTGGGGTGTCTCTGACTTCATTTTGCAGTTGTAGCAGTTGTAAGGTTTCTAGAGTCATGATATTAATAGCGACACCTAAGTCTACCAGGACTCGAGGGATTATTGTTTTTCCAATTTGTACTGAGACGGTAGGGTGGCCGGGATCACCATATTTAACTGGGGGGGATTTACCTGACATTAGTGCAGACAAGTCACCCATAACATGGACTGTGAGGGGATCCTTAATTTTCCTACCGGGCTTCTTAACACAAATGTCTCGCATCGTCCTGGAATAAATGGGTACATCTCGGAGTTCTTGTAGTAGAGGAATTTTGACATACAGATTTTGTAATTCCCCTAGAAGATTGAAAGCTGGTGGCTCAGGCGTTTTAGTCAAAGCTAAATGCTTAGGAAATGGTGGTTTTGCTGTTTCAACAACATTGTTAGAGGATGATCGTACCTCTTCAGGTACATCATGCTCTTTTGTTTCCTCTTTATCAGAAGAGGTAACATCCGCTATGGTAAGTTCTACTATTCTCCCGGATCGTAAATGAATATCGTTGCATTGTGCAGGGAGAAGAGAAAATGTAGGCTAGTTATGAATATCAATGCACTGCACAGCTTTATTATTGGGGTTAGGGTTAGGTTGTACAGGTAGCTGGGGTCTCATCATTTGATTGTTCGGTGGAGTACCTGATGGTAAGGAGAGTGGTTGCAGAAATTGTGATTGAGGTAATTGATTTGGGAAGGGGGGTTGTTGTCCTCTCCAATTTTGATTCCATTGGTTCTGATATGGTTGTTGTTGCTGTGGAGGCCAAGGAGTCCACATTGATGGATCAACAAAGGGTGGGTTAGTTTTTTGCATGGGTGGGTAATTCATTTGATTTGGATATTGCATTTGATCATAGGGAGGGTAACTCATTTGATTGAAAGAAGGATCATTATTCCAATGATTAGAAGATGTAAATGGCATGTTAGGATTCATACCTTGTCCCCGTGGTTGCCATTGCCTTCTCAGTGTCAACAGATAGACAACTTCAACTTCTTCGTCCATTGGTTGTAATGCTGCCTTGATCCCTAGTAAAGATGGACATAGTTGAGTTTCATGATCTTTATCACAGATGGTGCAGATTGGATTTTTGTCCAATGGACATTCCCTTCGTGGGTGCTTGTCTCTGCATTGAGAACAAAAGATGGACAGGGCTGCTTCTGCTTCTGCTTGCTTCTTTTGAATCTGTAGGGTGTCAATTTGTGAGGCAAAAGAGCTTAACATTTCAGTTTTAAAACCTTCAAGTAAATTACCTATCTCGGCTCTTGTTGCTCCCCCACTGGCTGATTTTTGAACTCTTGAAAGTGTGGTGTCCCTGCTATTTGATCTATTTCTTGAAGCTCCTCTTGAACATATTTTACATAGGTTAACAATTTCATCGTATGATTCCTTAGATATGTCCCATTTTCCAAGCATATTCAACATATCTAGAGAGTCATCCCTTACTCCTTTTAATAATATGGTTTTAAGAATATCTTTACTTACATTGGGGTGACTGGATCTTTGTAGATTATACTGTAGCCTTTCTACAAAGTCCTCCAGATTTTCATCCTCTTTCTGCATCATCTTAAATAGTTCCTCCCTTTTTTCTCTTGTTCGACAATAGTCCTGGTATTTGTTCAGGAATTTCTGTTTCATTTGGTCCCATGTTGTGATTACATGGCCTCCAAGACTCATAAACCATCTTAGTACATTTCCTTTCAATGTTGCTGGAAATAGTTTTAATTTTTGAGCATTGGAAATGTAATCATAACTTCTGCATAATATATCAAACTCAAAAAGGAACTCATCAGGATCTTTTGAAGACAAACCATGAAAGTTAGGTAGTGCTGAGAGTGGAATGTTCTTCATGGGGGCTACCCCTCTAGGAAGATCACCAATAGGAAATTCTAATGTGGAAAAAGAGTTTTCATCATTTACCTCTCCTTCATGACCTACCTGTTCTTCCTGATGCAATTCTTCATTGTACTCATCCATGTTTTCTTCTGTCTGATCCCCTGCTGCGCTTTCTCTGTCCTCAATGTTTCCTACTAGTTTCTCGACTGTATCAGGACTCCAAACTTCTTTCCCCGTTTCAAAGTTGGCTTGAAATGAAGGCTGGGATTTTTGTTTCTGAAGGTTTAGTCGTTGAGCAGCAGATTCAGACTTTGATATAATATCGTCAATATAAGTCTTTCTTCCTCCTCTTCCTATGCCCCTGGCACCTGTAGGGTCAGTGTCTTTGGGGTCTCCGCGTCCTCTCATGAAATCTTTGTATCTGAAAAATCATAAGTGCTTTTGAAATCTACAATTACCTTCCCCGACAACGGTGCCAAAATGTTGGTCACTATAATTTCTTATTAACTAAACAATCAAGTGCTACATAAATTGTCAACCCAGGGAAGTCTGTTATTTCAAAGGTAATCACGCACTATATATGCTCAATCTTAGAAGCAACCTAGAGTTGTAGTAAAAACATATTAATCACACTTTGCCTTTAACAAACTGAAGTTCTATCTTGAATTACGGGAAAGCAACCTAACTATTGCAGAGCTTAAAGAAATGATTAATTGAAGAATCTTGGATTACATTAAAATAACAACAAGATGCTGCAACAGGAAAGACCAACTATTTTGTAACCAGAGAACAAGACCCTAATTCCCAAGAAGGAATCTTCAACACCTGTTTCCAATCATCACACTTCATGAAATCATTGCTTGATTGAAACAATTAACACACGTTGAAGACTAACTAACTCTTAACAGAGAACATGACCATAATCCCTAAGCAAGAATCTTCAACACCTGTTTCTTCTTAGCACACTTCCATGAACTCATTAAAATAATTGACATGTACTGAAGGCTAACTATCTCTAACAGAGAACATGACCCTAATTCCCAAGCAGGAACCTTCAGCACCAGTCTCTGATTATCAAGCTTTCATAAATCCACCAAGCAAGGTTGCTAACTAGAATGATTAACAGTTACTCAAACATGAATCATATGAAAACAATGTAACAACAAGACAAAGTTCACTAAAGTAGTGTTTTAGCAAAACAGATTTTACTCAAAGCATAAACAGAAATAATACTAACACACTATAAAGCTAATGGGTGAATCTTGTGGAGAAGGTGGGCCCTCCCTTCTCACAATATTCCCCTGAAACGGAAGGGACTAGAGGGAAATGCTCAGAACAGTCTTTTATTCATCTGTCAATGTATCATATTACAATCTGAAATGAAATACGTCCTTCTCTGTAAATCCTCCTTAGATAAACATAAGATGAATCGAATGATGATTTCCTCTTATTTAAAGAGGAGAATCCCCTCGATACAATTGATCAACAGATTACAGATGTATATCTGAGTCCTAATCTTAGTCGGATCGACTTTCTAAACTGGAATATGATACCCTAGTCTCTCACAACATAATGCTATTACAAGTGCTGAGTGAGGTGTTCCTGTGGCGGCTGGAGTAACAAATTCTTTATTTGTCTTCTGTTGTATGCTGTTTCAGCATCGCGAATCGTGGGCTGTTTCAGCCACGGGATTTGCATTCTAATTCGACAACTTGGTATCAGGCATGCTAGCTCAAGGTGCGGCTGTTGTGGTCAATGTAACAGATTGTGTTGCTGTTTCAGCATCGTAGACCACAGAGGGTGTAATAGCTTCTTCTGGTGAGTTGTTGTTTCAACATCGTTGACCACAGACTATGTAACAACTTCTTCTGTGTGAGTTTCAACATCGTTGACCACAGACTGTGTAACAGCTTCTTCTGTGTGAGTTGTTGTTTCAGCCACAGGGTTGCATGCTTTAACTGTTTCAGCAACGGGCCTCAATGCTAATCTACAGTTCGAACTGTTTCAGCACTTATACATTTATGATCAACGGTTAAGTGCGAGAGTAATGTAAAATCATATGAAAAACAGATTAAACATATAGTAAAGAGAAGAGACATTGTATACCTTTGGAAAGATAGGGTAAAGTGATAATATGAGTTTAAATGTGAGTGAAACAAGAGTGTAATGGTGGAAAAAAGTGTGGGAACAAAGGTACATTGTATGGTCCTAACAATGAGCTTCTTGGGGAAGAGGCCATGTGGGTCTTGATTTCCAAGAAAATATACAAACCTCTCATTTGAGTTATTTTAGGGGTTCGTTGGTTCTTCCTTGTTCATTTTTTTTCATTATCTAACACTTCATTCTTGTTCTTCGGGAGGGGGGGACACGAGAATGATCTGTAGAGGAATGAAACCATTGTTGATGGCTGTATAAAGTTGCAGGTGTATTCCAGCCATAGATTAATGCCTTTATGCTTTATAGGCATTGGAATGAATCAGACTTGATCACAACTGCAAGTCCTGAGAGTCCCATCATGGAGATTCTTGTCTAGAAGCACTGGAGCCCTGGAAGGAGATGGATAATCCAAGGGTCTGCATGGCAGAGAATGGGGTCCATGATTTTGGGTTGTTCATGATGTAAAGAAGAGGGTTGGTGTACTTTGGATTGCTGTGTGTGCTAAGAAACCTGTGAGAGCTTGAGTGCTAAATGGTTTGGGAAGTCGAGTGTCGCTCTGGAACCTGTCCTTATGGATTCATAGCCCTGGATCAAGTTTGACTTGCTGTTGAGACTTGGAACAACAATGTCTATGGTTGGGTGGAACATCCTTTGTTTGCAGTCAATTGGTGATTGCTATATTTAAGATACGTGCTTTCTCTATTATATTGTTTCTTTGTTTATATTTGTAATTTCTCCTGTGTACTGATTATCATTTCTAACATTTGCATATCCAATGTATTTGCTTGCTAGATATGGTTGTGCATGGCATGATATATATTTCTTTTTAAGTTAGAATGTTTCTTGGATAATGAATGTACTGTATTTTATTCTTGCATGCTTATTGATCTATTAAATATCATTAGAGATCGATCTCAAGACTGGATACGAGTCTTGTTACTTTCGCGATCCGACATGTTGGTGGCTGGGTGCTTAATGATCATTAAACAAATTCAAGAGATGAGTAGAGTCCCAATATTAAGAATCAATTAACTATGACAAAGGTCGATCATTGGTGTGTGGCGTGACCTAGCCTGGGTGTAATACCCCAAGGTCGAGTCCCTGTTGAATTGTAATGATGTTTAATCATATTTATAGGCTGGTGAGACAAGTATTTATAAGCTGTGAGGCTTATGTGTTTATTAGGCCAGAGAGCCTATATGCTAAGGCTAGTGAGCTTGATTTTGTATATGTAATCATACAGATCATTAATAAAAGTACATCGCTGCGTGTAGACTGATTACGAAGAAAGAGTTATGGGGGACTAAGCTCCACTAGGAAGGGAAAGGGAAGGGGGCTGAGAGGCTAGGAGAAAGGGGCTAAGCTTGAGGGCTTAACCCAAGGGAATATTATAATGTATTTCCTGAAAATACTAAAGTTGGGAAATAAACCCAGTTAGCCTAAGTTCCTTTGGGGAGAGGAACAAAATCCAAGTGGAGAGGAACGAGCTCCTAGAGAGCCAAGTGTCACCCATGACACATGCATATTTTTGTGGGAATTTCCATCATTGGGGGGGTTCACTCTCACCATTCTGGACCATTCTCACTATTCTCGCTTCGATCATTCTGACCAGTCTTGCCATCTCTCCTCATGAGTTCATTCTCATGATTCTTTCCATCCCATTTCCCGTTCACTCATGCACTAAACAAGCACGCAACAAGAGCCATTTCCGCCATTCCTGAACATATGCCCTTTTGAACCTCTCTAATTGTTGAGCCCTCCCTTGCCTTAACCGTTTTTACATACTATGGTTGGAAGAGGCGGGTTTTCAGGGTTGAGGTTGAAGAAGCAGGTTGTCAGGCTTGTGAGAAACTCTCTCCATGTGAGAGAGTTTGCCGGGGAAGTGATTTCTCCTGGAGGGCGTCCAAAAACAACTATAGAGCTCTGAGAATTCCTGATCTGGCATGTTGCTAAAGCTCTAGAAGGGAAGTGGAGCAACTGATGGACTGTGGAATAGTGAAGGTGCATATTTCTAGGGTGGGAAAAACATGTGGGGAATGAGAGTCTATGAGTGGTGGGCGAAAGTAGGATCCTTGGAGAGAATCCTTCCTGTTGCATTGTGCAACTTCCCGTAGCCTCAACCTAGCCTAGGATTCCTTTGCATAGGTGGAGTTTAGTCCCGGGTCAGGGGTGACCCACTGCTGATAGATTGGAGTAGAGTGGTCTAAAGCTGGGAGGTTCATGCAAGGTCTGTATGCAGTCGATGGTCTTCTTATAAAAAGATAAGTACCAATTCTATGTTAATTGTATTCTATGTATATTGTACATGTGTTATAATGTTATCAGAATAACCTCTATATATTGCACGTATGTGTTATTGTCACTTCCGCATGAATATGTATATGAACACAAAGTTTATGTCTGCTTAAAATTGCATTATATATATGTATATTAGAGCACGATAGTTTCAAGTAGCATGACCGGTCTGCATGGCTGGGTGTGTTACAACTGGTTTTCAGAACAATTTGGTTTTTGAGTTAGTGGCATGTCCCCGACAAGAGTGGTCGGGGGACGTTACAATTTGGTATCAGAGCCATGGTTTCAATATTGAATCTGGATGGGCCACAAATGTGGAATTTGAAGTAAAAATTCCACATGGATTTGATGTACAGAGTGCCAAAAGGGCACTGAGAGAGCTCTTGGGTGGTATTGGAAAGCTCAAGAGGTATAGCCGGTATTGGGTCACAAAGTTAAATTTGGGCCGTTGGATCTATTCAGAAGAAGACAGATCCCCCAACAACTGTTAGATCTGGAGAAGGTGAATGAAGATTAAGCAATGTTTGAGGTTCAACAGTTTGGGGGTTGTGGGGTGTTCAACAACTGAATCCTCCAAAGTCCCATAATGATTCTTAGTAGTAGATCACTCGGGAGGAGGAGAGTCATTAGATTTCTCTTGTGTTTCAGTGTTCGTGGAAATCTATTGAAGGTTGCACGACGAAGAAATTGCCAAAGTCTTGAAGCTATGGGAGGCAACCGTCAACGGTTGATAGTTAGGGAGTTTCGACAAAGTATCAATAAGAATAATCACCAAAGTCCCAGTTTTCTGAAGTGATAAGTCATGATGACGTCACCGAGGGTGATGTGGAAGCATTCGATAATTTGACAGTTCGATAGTTCGACAATTTCGTGAAAGTGCCAATGAGATAACAAAATCGTCGAAGTCCTGGGTTGTCGAAGTGATGTGACATGATGATGTCACTGGGGGTGACGTGGACCAGTTCGATAGCTTGGAGAAAATACCGAAGGCAAGAAATCCCTAAAGTCCCGAAGTGCTGGGTATGATGTGGCAAGATGACATCACCTAGGGTGACGTGGACCTACCTAGGTCCGCCACATGTCACTCATTTCCATACTTTTGACAGGCCCTTAGGATCGATTGGAACCTGATACGTGTCACTCGACGGTGGGGCCACATTTCATCACTTTGATTGGTGACAACTATACTTCATGGGCCCCGGAAGTTTAAGTAGTTCAGGAGTTCGACGTTCAGAGACAAGTCGATGGAAGAACTTCTGGACCTCCGAAGTCCCGGAGTCCCAAAGTTATGAAGTGATGTGGCGGTGATGTCACCTAGGGGTGACGTGGACAGACATGATGCATGCCACATGTCAGTGTGATATTTTTTTTTGAAAGGTTGATTTTCCATTTAGATCTTGACACGTGTCACCCTCAGATTGGGCCAAGTGTCCGCTTCTAGTGTACTGCCATGTGGCACCAGATCCTGCAGTCCAGAGACTTGGCACTCTAGAGGAACTTAATCAAGAGTTGTTAAGTATGAAGAGTCTCGAAGCTACGAAGAGTGGAGTAATTCCTCGGCGTCCATCGGGAGGGGACACGCAACAATAGATTCCGTGGTCTAGAGGATTCAAGTATAAGGAGTTGAGATTGAGGACTCCTGGAGGCTCGAAGGCCAGAGTCCATCGTGATTGTTGATCACAGATGACACATGGAGGTAGGAGAGGGGATCTCTGGTGGTTCAACACTTCGAGAGAATGGTAGTGAAGTGTTTTTGGAAACCTCCGAAGTAGGAGTCCTAGAGATCCTATCCACCATTGAATTGAGCAGAGAATGTGGACCGTAGATCCATTGTCCTTCGCGGGTTTGCCAGTTCGTTGGTCCAGGAGATTTTTTGTGAGGTACTTTGAAAAATGTTGAAGCCTGGAGTCCCGAAGATCCGATCCACTGTAGATCTAATCAAGGAAGGAGGACCGTCGATCTGTATTTCCTTTGAGTATTTAGAGAATCGACATTCGGGGAAAATGTATTGTAGTAGAGGTAGATCCTCCGAAGCTCGAAGTTCTGGAGCCTTGGAGGCCTGAAGCACAGGATACGCGCCTAACGATTATCACTCGGTCACAGCCCTTGGTCACATGAGTTTGGGGGTCGAAGGAAAGTGACTAACACCCAAATGTTTTGTTTAAAGAACATAAAAGGGACAAATTGTTCAAGTAGCCATAACTTCCTGCTCAAAACTCATAATTGAGCATGGAAGCGACCATTGGAAAGGTATTGAACAATAGAAGATAACGTTTCACCCAGAAATTGGATCTAAACAATCAATTTCTCAGGAAAACAACAGAAAATAAGTCTGATATATTAATGAATCAAAATGGTTCATTTTTTCATGAAATTATTAAGAACAATTAGCCTGACAAAGTTCTGTTGGTTGCACATTTTTGAAGAATTAACAACTGTTAGATCATAGTCAGCACATAGTGCAGAAGTGATGGATGATACTCAGGTAGTCTTTATTCAAGAAGATGAAAACAAAGGGTTGAATTTTCAGTTGGATAGGGAAGGAACCAACTCCAATGGACATGGAGGAGGAAAGGAGGAAGACATAAATCTAGCTGAGACCATCAAGAAATTGCAGACAGATGTCCAGAGCCACAAGGCTAATAATGAGAGGCTTATGAAGGCCAAAGAGCAATAGGAAGACTTCAACATGAAGTTAATGAAAATCCTGGACATGATTGAAAATAAGCTGGATAAGGAGAGTGGCTCCAACAAATCAGGAATCTATGGGACCCCTGAGAAGAAAGAAAGAGCAAGGAGTGGTAGTAGACATCACCATCACTCCAAAAAGAATTCCCATAGGAGAGAACACAATAGCTCAAGTCCATCCCCTTTCAGGAAGCATAAGAGGTTTGGGGTGGATGAGTTGAAAGGAGAAATGAATAAGATCAAACCTCCTACTTTTGATGGAGAGCACGAGAAGGATGAGGATGCTGAAACATGCTTGCTAGGCACGAGGAAGTACTTCCAATTGAATAACTATCATTCCCATGCAGAAGGAAGGATTGCTATATACCATCTTAAAGGAAAGGCATGCATGTGGTGGGATCAACTGGTGCAAGTGAAACACCCCAGAAAGAATAATGTGACTTGGAAGGAATTCAAGAGGAATTTTGAGAGGAAATACCTGACCAAGAGGTATTGTGATAAAAAGATGAAGGAGTTCTTTGAACTCAAACTGGACAACATGACCATTGAGGAATATGAAAGGAGATTTCTAGAGTTGTTGAAGTACGTCTCCTTCATCATGGATGAAACAATGAAGATTCAGAGGTATTTTAGTGGGATGCCATCTTTCATCAACGATAAAATACAATATGATGTACCAAGACTCTAGAAGAAACCATAAGGAGATAAAACTGCTTATATGATCAACAAAAAGAAAAACCTACTTTTCAGAAGGCTTGGGAGGAAAAGAAGAAGTTCAAGAAGGAACAAAGGCAGAAGGGGAACAAGCCTCCATTTTTCAGAAACAATCCTCAAGGAAAACCATCTTTTAGAGAGCACATAATGGATGAGGTTGGTGGGAAAAGGCCAAGGCAGACACCCATTCAATGTTGGGGCTGTAAAGGAGACCACAAGTATAGAGATTGTCCTAAAAAAAATGACAAAGTGAGAGATGTCCACAATGTACAATAAGAAAAAACAATGGAGGACATGGGCATAAGTATACCTAGGATCTAGGAAACCCTAGACAACAAGAAAGTTGAGTTTCAATCACACATGATTGAAGTTGAAGGTATGATCAATAACCATGCCTTTACTATTTTGACAGATTCAAGAGCTAGTCATAGTTACATAGATCCTGAAGTTGTGGATATATTTATTTTTCCAAGAAACAAGCATGATAAATCTTGGTTGGTACAACTGGCTACAATAACCAAGAGAAAAGTTGTTGAGCTCGTTAAATCATGTTCAGTGGACATGAATGGGATAAGTACCAAGGCATATTCGAACATCTTTCCATTGGGTTCATATGATTTTCTAATTGGTATGGATTGGTTGGACCAATACCATGCTGTATTAGACTGCCATAACGAGGAATTTACTTTCTTGGATGAGGAAGGGAACCCAAGAGCAGTCCAAGGAATTTCTAGGGCAGTTACTATCCGAGAAATCTCAACATTGCAGCTGAAGAAGTGTTATAGGAAGGGATGCCAAATATTTGCATCCGATATGGAAGAAGCATCTAAGGATAAGGTACCAAATCTAGAGGATCATTCAGTCCTGAAAGAATTTGAGGATGTGCTCAAGGAGATACCAGGACTACCCATAAAGAGAGATATTGATTTCTCTATAAATTTGATACCTGGAGCAGCTCCAGTATCAAAGACTCCTTACATAATGAGTACAATAGAGCTGAAGGAGTTGCAAATGCAACTTGAAGAGATTCTGAAGAAGGGGTTGATACGCCCAAGTGTGTCACCTTGGGGTGCCCCAGTCTTGTTTGTGAAGAAGAAAGATGGGACATTGAGATTGTGCATTGATTTCAGATAGTTGAACAAAGTGACTATAAAGAACACGTATCCTTTGCCAAGGATCGATGATCTCTTTGATCAGTTAAATGATGCAAAGATATTCTCAAAGATTGATCTCAGGTCAAGATATCATCAAGTAAGGATTAGATATGAAGACATCAACAAGACCACCTTCAGGACAAGGTATGGTCACTACAAATTCACAATGGTGCCATTTGGGTTATCAAATGCACCAGTTGTTTTTATGTGCTTGATGAATGGTGTTTTTCGGGAATACTTATACAAGTTTGTCATTGTATTTTTGGATGAAATCCTTGTGTATTCCAAGTCAGAGGAAGAGCATGAGCATCATTTGAGGATGGTGTTTCAAGTGCTAAGAGAGAATCAACTGTATGCCAAATTGAGCAAGTGATCATTTTATCAAAACATAATTCACTATTTGGGGCATATCATATCCGAAGAAGGGATAACAATGGAACCTGAAAAGATTGAGGCCATTAAAGGGTGGACAATACCTAAGAATGTGACAAAATTCAGATCCTTCATGGGTATAGCTGGATACTACAAAAGATTCATTGCAGGGTTTTCGAGAATTTCTCACCCAATAGCATGAAAAGAGATTCCAACAATTGAAGCAGCTGTTAACTAGTGCTCCAATTCTAAGGATTGTTGATCCGAATGAATATTTCGTGGTTTGCACAGATGCGTGCTAGGAAGGACTTGGTGGAGTCCTTAGTCAGAATGAGTTTGTGATATGTTTCGAGTCCAGAAAATTGAAAGAGCATGAAATACTCTATGCCACTCATGATTTGGAGTTGGCAACCATAGTGCATGCTTTGAAGAAGTGGAGGCACTACCTCATGGAAAAGAGGTTTGAGTTGAGGACGGACCATAATGGTCTGAAATATTTGTTTGATCATCCAACTTTGAATGGCAGAGAAGATGGTTCGAATTCCTCTGTGAGTAGGACTTCGATATGAAGCACATCAAAGGAAAGGAGAACAAAGTGGTTGATGCACTCAACATGAGAGTGCATGAACTGCATGCTACAAACATTAGCATGTATCAGACTGACCTTAAAGGAATAATTTATGAGGCTACAAAACTTGATTTTCATTTCATGGAATTGGTAACAAAATTGCAGCAAGGTAAAATGCAGCAGAAAGATGAATATTATCAAGTGGGAATTGATAGAATTCTCTTGTACATGAACATAATTTAGGTACCCAATTCTCATGAATTGAGGAGTACGATTTTAAAAGAGATGAATAAGGTACCTTGTTGACCGCCTATTCAACTAGGGGGTCAAATTCATGTGCCATGAAGATATGCATCATCAGATGCTAATATGTCGAAGACAATTTGGTTCTACTGGGCAATTTATGCCTCTAGCACAAATTTTTGTAAACACAATTTCCGCACCCCTACATGGGTTAATAATGTAATAGGTCTACATGTGTCATAGTTAGGTCAGGTACCTTGGGATGTTTTCATTTAAAGAGTTCCTTTCACCGAGGGTTTTTATCCTCAGGTTATTAATTAGGCTTTTCAGCCTTATTAATTTCCCTTGAGTTTTTCCCTCACACCTGCAATAATTCCTCCAAAGTGGTGAACGTCGTTTTAATGGTCTCATCCTCTGGTATCTAGTGTTTAGGAAAGATGTAAATGACCATGCAAGACATCATAGAAATTTTTACGGAATTTCGTCGAGTCTAGATAGGTTTTTTTTAATTAATTAAATTTAATTAATTTTCCTAAGGTTTGGATTTTAATTATTTAATTAATTAATTGTTTTTGAGCAATTATTGTAAAAAATAGGTCCTTAGGATTTTTCTAGAAGTATTCGTGCTCAAAATAAATGAAAAGGCACCCCCTACACCCTTGGACCAAGTTTCAGCTCAGTCAGACAAGTTTTCCTAGGCATTTGTCCACCCAGAGTGTTAGTCAGTTAAAACAACAATTTTAATTCCAAAGTATGACATTGCCGAAATGTCAAATTTTGTAATTTTTGAGTTAATGGGGTAATGTATTGATAGAAAAGAGAAAGAGGGATGATTCCTAACCTACCCAACCCACCTCCTAACCTTTTCTCACCCCCTTGCACAACCCACTCACTAAACACCCACGCCCCTAGNAAAAAACCTTTGAAGTGTCATTTAATTGATTGTGGGGCCCCTCCCATGAGTGGTGCGCCCTTCCTAGCCTACCACCTCACCCATTTCTTGTCCCCACATGCCAACTCACGTATCCAACTCACCAATCCATGCCCAAACCCTAAGTGATGCGCCCCTCTCCTTGGGGTGCTCTCTTTGGCTTGGTTGTTGACACTTGGAACTCATCCAAGAGGGGTGAATTTGCCTCTTCAAGCATAAATAGAGCATGTCCTCACTCATTTATTCACCAATCTTTGAGCTAGTGTTACTCTACTGAAATTTCGCCCCACTCTCTTGCTCTTGCCATCTTGCTTTCCATCCCATTTTTCTCTTGAGAGTCTTGGAGTAACTTGTTGCTGCAACACTCTCCCATTGGATTAATAAAGATTTGGAGGATTTTGGATCACCAAGAGTATTGTAGTTGCATTCTCTCATATGAGGTGATATTGTGGTGTTTGAGTTCATTGTGTAGTGTTGAATAGATCTTGAGTAAAGTAGTTTATTTGGGTAGATTAGCAAAGAGTATTCTTGCTAGTTTATATATGTTGGATAGCTAGTTATTTGAAGTATTTCACATTGTTAGTTATTAAAGCATATTATTTACTTCTCTGCTTCACAATTTGTCTTGAGTTTTGCAGGTTTACTTCAAAGGATTGTTGGGAAAGCCTCAAGAAGGAGTCTTCCCTCAAAGCCTTCTCAAACTCCTAGATTACTTAGTCCTATATTTTTTCACTCATTTCATTTATATATTTGACCATCTTAGATAGGTCAAATATATTTACTTTCATTTGGAGATTTTTATGTGAAACATTTCTGCGTAAAAAAATGGAAAATTTTCTTGACTTTGTTGTGTTGTGCAGCATTTTCAGCAAGCATTTGCTTGCTGATTTTTGCAGATTATTACCAGGAACAAGGGAACATGCTGCCCAAATTCACTCTCACAACATCCCCAAAGAGCCTCCACTAGTTGGGTAACAAATCTCTTCTTCTATCTATCCATTTCTAGCATTGTAGCAAGCCCCCGGGAAGTTCCCTTGAGGCTTGCATTCTCTTGTATTTTCAGCCATTGTATTTCGTTGTTACAAGTTAGTTTATTGCCTACACCTTGGGAGAGAGATTGGCTCAACCAACCCCCCAAACTTGTTGGGCTAGGTGATAGATTTTTTCAGCATTCTTTATTTCTTGCCCCACTTGTCATTAGGACAAGTTTGTGTGGCTAGTTTCTCTAATAATAATTGTTTAGTTTTCATTTACAACCCTCTTTGGCACAACATTGGTAGGCTTGACCTCCACCTTGTGCCATTGTGAGTGGTTTGCTTGTTCTTTTTCAAGGTCTTGCTTAACTAATTGTCTACACCTTGGGAGAGAAATCCCCAAAATCGTATGGCTAGGTAATTATGTGTTGATGGTTATTATGTTCATGGATTAAAATTCTCTAGAGTAGTCATCACACATCGTTGATCTTAGCTTAAGCCCTCAAGGCATAGTTTCCTTTTCATGCTCTAATTTTATTAAGTGAAAAATCTCATGGTTTATATGTTTTGGAACTAATCCTTTAAATCTGCAATTTACTTATCTCTTAAGGCATTCACCATCCATTACTCTAAATCAGATGTAGAGCATGTACATGGTGTAGATATTAGTTTTATTTTCAGCAAGTCACATTCATTTCTTTAGCATGCTTTTAAATGGATTAAAACACATGGCTAAATGCTGATCACATAAAACATTTTTCTGTTATAGTTGACAAGCTGTTCTTGTCTTTCACTTTACATTTTCTTTCAAGTTTACATGCATACATGGTTAAGTAGATGATGATATGAATGTATTTACTCTTCGCTTTCCTTTACATGTTGTATATGCTTCATATGCTTTAATTTCATAATCTGCAGCACACTCTTTCACAGTAAATTAAGTTTCGGTTTTGGGCATAATTCACCGTTTTCGGGCATCTAAAACACTCATAACACATTTTAAGACTTAGTCCTAAGTCATACCAACATTTTAGACAAACTAGGGCACCTTAATACCACCATCTTCACCATCTAAAACAGGTTTGAGGAAAACAACGGAGGGTGTAGGCCGGGGACGGTCTCACGACGCACATGATGCATCATTTTCGGGAAGTACTCAGACTTTAAGACTGACTATGAAAGATAGGGTGGGCCTCATTGCCTTACTATCTTGAGCATCCAGTAGTTATTTGGTAATTAGAGGAGGAGGATTAAGGTTTGACACTTAGCTAGGAGGGTAATTAAAATTTGTAAAATCTTTAAACAACTCTTAACCACTTAGTCTTTTAGGCAGTCACTCATTTGTTACATCTCATGGTTGTTTATAGCACTAGGTTGCAAGCACATATATCTTTTATATTTCATGCAAATGTGGTTAGACATCTAGGTGTTAAATTTGTTGATTTTATTGAACATTTGTCTTTCAAGTATTTTATATCTTTCAATTTATGCTCTTTATGGTGTGATCCCTCAAGAGATAGCACATCCCACTTGGAGACATATTCTTGTTGGATGTTGAGTGCTTTAGTGGTTTCCATTGAAAAGTAGTCCAATTCTTATTGCGGCATGCTTGGCCTTATTTGAATGATCTTAACTTTTGAATATCCTTTAATTCTCACACTTTGGCACTTGGTTAATCTTGCCTATTTGTATCTTGTGTATCTCTTGTACAATTGTTGTAATATCTTTCATTTGTAATTGTAAGTATTTGTGTATCATAGGTTAGTTTTCCCCTAAACATTTAACAAATTAAAACAAACTCCTAGAACATAAACGTTAAATCACATCTAGTAACTAGGGTCTACCCCCCTTGGCTTCCCTAGGAGTAAGCCTAGAAGGAAGAGGTTCCAGTCAAGGTGACACCGTGGACTGTGAACCTAGGCATTGTGCTTACAAGGACACACCAAGTGAGCTGGACTTTGCTCACGTCTGCAAGTGTGTATTAGGACGACAACATCTTTGGCGCTGTTGTCGGGGATAAGTCATTTATCCTTGGTCAAAATGACTTAACTTAATTTTTTAAGAACTAAGTAATATAAACTTTAGTCCCTAAAATTCATTGAACTTGTATTGGTTGATTTTGTGTGATTCCTTTCCAAGTGGCGACTCCATTAAAAAAATATGTCAAGTATACTACTAGGATCATTTCACAATGAGTGATTTATTCTTTTCCTGAACCTAAAAGGTTTATAGGAGGAGGCTAAATCGCCTTGCTCCTAGAAGGCTATTTGAAAGTCTTGGAGAAGAAGCACTCACTGATATCCAATACTTGTTCCAAACCAATAATCAACAAAATGTTAATAATCCCACTAATAATCCTAACTTAACAATGAGTATCTTTTTGAGACCTTTGAACTTTGTAGCAATCCAAGGTTCCCCTCATGCAGTTCTTGAAAACGCCATTGACAAGTTGCCTACCTTTCAGGGGAACAATGCTATAAGTGCCAAGTCCCACATCCTCAACTTTCAGATGTGTGTGGAAAGATATTGTAGGGGTCATGATGAGGAATATGTGAAGACGACTTTGTTTGTATATTCACTAGAAGGTGATGTTGCCGAATGGTTTACAGACTTTGATGAAAACAAGTTTCGCACCCTTGAAGAGATTTTGAATGAGTTTAGGAAAAGATGGGTGATCAAAAGGAACATAGATTCCATCTTGCTGCTCTTACCACTAGCCAGAAAAAAGAAAATGAAACTATGGTTGAATTTAACACTAAGTTTAATAGCTTGGTGAAGAGCCTTCATAGGGACATTAAACCCTCCAATACTGTAATTTTGATTTATTATATTAAGGCATTTGAAGGTGAAATGAGGTATGCCTTAAGGGATAAAGATCCTCAAACTTTAGAAGCAGCACAAGTTGCAGCTATAAAAATTGAATAGAATATGCTAGATGCTAGGAAGTCTAACATTCCTGGTTTTACTATAGGGTCCTCTTCCCAACTGTATGATGAGAAGAAGAAAAATGTCGAAACTCAGAAACCCTCTAATGATGGCATTAAGGAGCTCACTCAATTGATTAAAAAAATGGAAATTAATCATGCTAATCAATTGAAGGAACATGTTAGTCAGATGAATGGCATGCATAACATGTTGATAGCTATGGAAAAGGGTTAAGTTAGTAGGCCCCCACATAGGCCAAATGAAAAATGGCCTAAGAATCCCCCTCCCCAAGATAAAAGACCACCAAATCCATTTGAATCCACTAATTGGGTTGACCACCAAGCTATTCATTATTGTATACCTTGTGAGCAATTCCATGATGAGTAAACTTGCCAAGTCTTCCTTCACCTTTATGGTGAGGAGGGACCTTATGGAGCTGAAAATGAACAAGTTAATATGTGTGGTCATGAGTATAGTGTTGGCATGTATGATTGGATGGATTTGGATAAATGTGACGAGGGGGTGAAGAACATGAATTGCATGAGTGATGTTGTGGTGGATAAAGTAACATAAATGTTCGGTCCTAAGCCTACTCCACAACAAGTAGCTGAAATGGATAAATTTAAAGGCATTACCTATCAAAGGAATGGGAAAAAAAGCCAAGACAAAAACCAAACAAACATTCCCAAGGTAGCTCCAACCCCCCTAAGTCAAACATGTATGCAAGTTCAGAATTAAACATTGACTTAGGAGGATGGTTAAGTAATGCGAAGATGTTGGTGATGGTGTCGGAAATAATGAAGATACCTTCTTAGAGGGAGAAGTTGCTCAAAGCCATAGATGGTCATTCTCAGAAAAGTATTGACATTCCACCAACAAGAACTTATCAGGATGCACTTGTGATTCTACAAAATATGGATAGGGGGAATCAAAAGAATAGACCCTTTTTCCTATCCTTGCTCGTGAATGATTTTATTTTTCATAATTGTATGCTATATTCAGGAGCCACTTCAAATGTTATGACTAAGAAAGTAATGGAACAATTGAAATTAAGAATATATAGACCTTATCATAAAATTTTTGCTATAGATAGTAGGACAATCGAGGTGCATGGTTTGATTAAGGGGTTACAAGTACACTTAACTGCATTCCCAGATATCATGATTGAAATGGACATTGTTGTAATTGATGTGCCTGATACTTGGGGTATGTTGCTAAACAGAAAGACAACTGCAGATTTAGGTGGTAGTTTACAAATGGACTTAACTTATGCCACCATTCCAACTCCAAATGGTTTAGAGTTTAGATTAAATAGAGAGTTGGAACGAAAATATCATGTGGAAGATCCTAGGAAAAAGGAAAATGAGATTGTTTTTTGGGAAGTAG
The DNA here is from genome assembly GCA_009831015.1 of Picea engelmannii. NCBI lineage: Eukaryota > Viridiplantae > Streptophyta > Pinopsida > Pinales > Pinaceae > Picea > Picea engelmannii. The sequence goes on along the minus strand of ML794859.1, from coordinate 76,596 downwards.
AAATGGGATGTTATGAGATAGAGTATACTTCTCCATTTACCAAGATGGAACTTAATAGCAAACCCCCAAGCATTTTCAATGTTTGGGACCCCATGGATTCTTTTGATGGGATTTTTCTTGAGAAAAGTATGGATCAAACATATAATAGTTTGCCTCCTTCAGAATCAAAGTCAGAGTTGGATTTATCAATTGAAGATGTGTCATCAACTCAACCTTCATTAACAGAATTAGTTAAATGTCAGAAACAATTAGATGGAATTTTTGGGCCACATCATCCTTACTTAGCAGAAATTGGGAAAGTAAAAGATAGAATAAGTAATGAGAATCTAATGGGAATTACTAAGGATGATAAGGTTAATATTGATAAAGTAAAGTATGTCATCCCTAGTAAAATATGGGCTAAGCATTTTAAGGAAAAATTAAGTTCACAAATTTTGCACCTGGCACCTATGGAAAACCATTCGAATTTTTTTAAGGGGAATTGCCCCAAGTGGCCTAAGGTTAGAAACCAAGATTCACATGAAGGAATAAATAGTCAACATAAAGTGTATCAGTCTTCTAGCAACTCTTCTCAGCCAGTGGGACGACATAAAGTCAGACATGCTAGTGAGAGGACCCCTCCTTGAAGTGTTTCTTCATATGGTAACTTTGTGTCCAAAGGGACACCCTTTGTAACATATCTCTAACCCTTCTCCTTGTATTTCAATTTTGTATTGTTTCATTCATTATGTTGATATGTACTTAGAATTATTTCTATATCATAGATTAATTTTGTAGTTATGATGTTATACTTTAGTTATTTCATTATGTAGATGTTGTTTATAGCATTTATTTCATTATATATATGTGTATGTTTATGTTGGATATTGGTGAGCACCTTTTTGTAGATGCTGGATTCTCGTATTCTCTCCGTCCCATTTGAGAATATCAATCAAACGTCCCCATGTGGAGCCATATGTTGATCGCCTATTCAACTGGGGGGTCAAATCCATGTGCCATGAAGATATGCATCATCAGATGCTAATATGTTGAAGACAGTTTGGTTCTACTGGGCAATTTATGCCTCCAACACAAATTTTTGTAAACAAAATTTCTGCACCCTTGCGTGGGTTAATAATGTAATAGGTCTGGATGGATCATAGTTAGGTCAGGTACCTTGGGATGTTTTCATTTGAAGAGTTCCTTTCATCGAGGGTTTTTAATCCTCAGGTTATTAATTGGGCTTTTCAGCCTTATTAATTTCCCTTGAGTTTTTCCCTCACACCTACAATAATTCCTCCAAAGTGGTGAACGACGTTCTAATGGTCTCATCCTCTGGTACCTAGTGTTTAAGAATGATGTAAATGACCATGCAATACATCATAGAATTTTTCGCGGAATTTCGTCGAGTCTAGATAGGTTTTCTTTAATTAATTTTCTTAAGGTTGGGATTTTAATTATTTAATTAATTAATTGTTTTTGAGCAATTATTGTAAAAAATAGGTCCTTGGGTTTTTTCTAGGGATATTTGTGCTCAAAAGAAATGGAAAGGCACCCCCTACACCCTTGGAAAAAGTTTTATCTTAGTCGGACAAGTTTTGCTAGGCATTTGTCCACCCGGAGTGTCAGTCAGTTAAAACAACAATTTTAATTGCTAAGTATGACATTGCCGAAATGTCAAATTTTGTAATTTTTGAGTTAATGGGGTAATGTATTGATGGAAAAGAGAAA
>ML794859.1:46870-60266 GCA_009831015.1 Picea engelmannii | reverse complement strand
TTTTTGAACAACCAACTTTGAATCTAGGCAGAGAAGATGGATGGAATTTTTAAGTGAATATGACTTTGATATCAAGCATATCAAAGGAAAATAAAATAGAGTTGTTGATGCACTCAATAGAAGAGTCTATCTCATGCATGATGTAACCATTAGTATGCATCAGTCAGATTTGAAGAAGAGAATTTTAGATGCTCATGTTATAGACCAACATTACTTGCAAGTAAAAGAAAGTTTACAACAAGAAAATGTACAACAAAGAATTAAAGAATATAAGATTAAGGAGGATGGATTACTTATGCATAAGAACATAATTTATGTTCCTAGTTCTGGAGAACTTAGGAATTTGGTATTAAAAGAAATGCATAATGTTCCATATGCCATACATCCGGGTTACCAGAAAACAATTGTAGCAGTAAGAAGTCAATTCTTTTATCATGTGATGAAGAAATATGTTGTTGATTACATTCCCAAATGTATGGAATTCCAGAGAGTGAAATATGAACATAGACACCCGATGGGTTTGCTACAACCATTTCCAATACCAGAGAGGAAATGAGAAGTAGTAACCATTGATTTTATCACTAAGTTTCCTAGGGAAACAAAACAACATGATTCAATCATAGTAGTGGTTGATAAATTGACAAACACTGCTCATTTTGTTCCTGTAAAGACGACTCATACAAAAACTAATATTGCAGAAATTTATATGAAGGAAATTGTTAGGTTGCATGGGATACCTAAGACAATTGTCTCAGACATATATACTAAGTTTACTTCAAACTTTTGGAGTGAATTATTTAAAGGATTTGGTACACATCTGAATTTTAGCACAACATACCATCCACAGTCAGATGGACAGACATAAAGAGTCAACCAAGTAATTGATGACATGTTAAGAATGTATGTGATTGATAAGCTATCTAAGTGGGAAGATTACTTGCATTTGGTTGAGTTTGCCTATAATAATGGATATCAAGATTCATTGAAGATGAGTCCATTTGAAGCTTTATATGGTAGGAAATGCAATACTCTAGTGAGTTGGGACAACTCAATAGACATAGTAGTACTTGGGAAAGAATTGCTAAAGGATATGGAAGACCAGATGGTTAGAGTTATGCAGAATTTGAAGGTGATACATAATAGACATAAAATTTATGCAAATAAGTGCAGGACAACTAGATAATTTAAAGTAGGAGAGCATGTTCTTTTGAAAGTGAAGCCCAACAAGATATTATTGAAGTTGGGCAGCTGTACAAAGATAACAACTAGATTCTGTGGTCCATTTGAGATATTGGACAAAATAGGGCCAGCTGCATATATGCTTGTATTGCCTGCTTCCATGAATGTGCATAATATGCTTCATGTTTCTTTGTTGAAAAAGTATGTACATGATCCTAACCATGTTATTGATTGGAATTTGATTCAGGTGGAGCTAGAGGGAGACTTTCAAGTCCATCCGTTGCACATATTGGATAGAAAAGTCAAAATGATTTGGAATCGAGTCATAGAACTAGTAAAATTTCAATGGACCTGATACGGTCCCAAATATGCTACTTGGGAGCATGAAGATGCCATGTGGGCAGAGTACCCGTGAGCTTTTGAAGAATGTTGAAATATTGATTTCTGTTTTTTTATATGCACCGAGGGCAGTGCCAAAATAAGGGGGAGGGGAATGTAGTACCCTAGTTTTGAATCCCCATATTAAACAATGTATTTTGTACATATGATACTTAGGTTGGTGGGCCGATATGTTTAGGCTAGATTTCATGCAAAGTTAAAAGAGGCCAGAGTGCCTTGGGAATGTAATACTTTGATCATTGCAAATAATAAAATACATCACTGGCTGCAATATGGAAAATGATATAGTTATAGGGGGCTATGATTCCACGAGAGAGGGGGCTAAAAGGGCTAAGACCTTATATTGTATTTATATTTACCCATCTTGTAATTTTAGGGGAGAGAAAGAAGTGGTTACATGAGCTTCTTAGGGAAGAGGCCATCTGGCTCTTGATTTCCAAGAAAATATATAAACCTCTCCTTTGAGCTGTTTTGGGGGTTCGTTGGTTCTTCTTCGTTCGTTGTTNTTTGGTTCTTGGGGGGGGGGGACATGAGAATGAGTTGTAGAGGAATGAAGCCATTGTTGATGGCTATATAAAGTTGTTGGTTTGTTCCAGCCATAGAGTAATGCATGTATACTTGAGAGACATCGACATGAATTAGACTTGCTCACAAATGCGAGTCCTGAGAGTCCCAACATGGAGATTATTTTACAGAAGCACTGAATCCTTGGAAGGAGATGGAAAACCCGAGGGACTGCGTGCCATAGAAGGGGGCCCATGCTCTTGGGTTGTGCAGGTTGGAAAGAAGATTGTTGGTGTACTTTGGATTGTTGTGTGTGTTGAGAAACCCGTGAGAGATTGAGTGATCCGACTTGTTGGTGGTTGGGTGCTTAACGATCATTAAACATATTCAAGAGATGAGTAGAGTCCCAATATTAGGAATCGATTAACTATGACAAAGGTCGATCATTGGTGTGGTGTGACCCAGCCTGAGACTGTGCACGTTATAATATTGTAACAAAACCGTCTTGATCAAGAGTTATAATAATTTCTAGTCTATCGTAATAGACAATAAGAGTAAAAGAAATTTTGGGGTCCCGCAACTTGCTTGTGTGTCAGATTAGGCCGGGGATCTGACAATCTGGTATCAAAGTGTTCTTGGAGAGTGTTCTTGGAGTAGCATGCCCCAATTTGGTGGTTGGGGACGTGACATATTGGTATCATAGCATTCTTGGAATAACGTGCCCCAACTTGGTCGCTGGGGACATGGCACTCTTTAACCCTGTATTTCTCCCCACCACCAAATACCACATAATTTTTAGATGGTTCATTAACAACTTAATTAATATTCCAATCTCTCATAGTGGTAAAATGATGAGATGCCCTCGAATCTATATACCAAGCACATATTTTCACATTGTCTACTTTAACCTGTGCCATGAACACACATAGATATTTCCCTTCTTATGTTCTGTAACATTGGCTTGCTTCTTTGTCCCTTGGTTATGTTTCTCATCATATAATCATTTTCAAAATTCTTTGTTTGTATGGCCTAAATTTCCACAATAATAACATTTGACAGATTTTTGAGTACCCAAGTCATCTGGCCTGTCGCTTCATTCTTTGTTTTTGTCTTCATTCTTCTCAGCAAACTTTCCTTTGCCCTTGAAGTTAGTTTCCAAAACCATTTTTGAACCCTCATTTCCACTACTACATCCAAACTATTTTTTTTCACTTGCCTTATTATCAGATCTTAATGCTAAAATCCCGGAACTTAAAGTCAACATTACTAGAAGTAAGATTTAGGGTTTCAATGAAATGCTCAAATGAAGATGTTAAACTCTTGAAAATTATTACCACCATTTCTTCTTTTTCCATTTTCAACCAATAACATTCTACTATTCTCTAAGGTCTTTTGTCTTGAACAAATGATATTGTAAATATCCACTTTCATCCATTTTGCTTGAAAACAATAATTTTTTAAAGGACTAGGCTCTACCTTATCTAATGTTTCATGTAAATCTTTTTGTCACTTCTAAGTAGCTACAACATCGTCCCCGATACGCATTTTAGGAAGCATTTCACCACTAAGTTAAAGATTTCTTAACATTATCTCTTCTCTATTCCACTCATCAAACTTTGTTTAATCATTTTCAGTGAAGGTTAGTCATGTTTTCTTGTCCAATACAAGTCAACTCGAACACTTGTACTAAAAAATGGTCAAAATACGCTATTTTCAATTACTATATTTCTTCCTACTCTAATTCTTCCCATAAATATTTTTTTGGTTACCCTTTAACATAACATTCTCTAATTCTTCCCATAAATATTTTTTTGGTTACCCTTTAACATAACACAATGTTAGACAAAATAGCAATTTGAGCACAAAAATGATTAAGGCTAAATGTTCTTGGAAATCAAATTATAATTTTTTTGGTTACCCTTTAACATAACACAATGTTAGACAAAATAGCAATTTGAGCACAAAATGATTAAGGCTAAATGTTCTTGAAAATCAAATCTTAACTGAAATAGAGACTTACACCTAAGAAAGTTGTGTTATTCCCCACAAACGGAAGATTATAGAGAGAATAAAAAAATTGTTACTGGAAAAGTAATAATTCTATTAAAAAATCACAGATCTGCCAAATACCTACTAAATTGAACAAATTTTTGTTTTTCTTCCCAAACAACAAATTACAAAGAAGAACAGAGAATTACCTATCCAATGTGTCTAACTCCAGTCAATTACTTGTTGGATCTGCAAAATTTCAGCCCATTACTTGCTGCCTCTGTAAATTTCAGCCAATTACTTGTTCGATTTGAAAAAATATAGTGAAATTACTTGTTTCACTGTTGTTTGGTTAAATTGACTATGAAATTGAGAAATTCCAGCAGCTGGGCATCCAATTTCATTATAGTTGCCTTGAACAATGTTTATACAAGTCAAATTGTATACATTGGTTGACCATATAGTCTGTATAGTTTACAGATTTATTGCAAGTGCATTTGTAAAACTGAATATGTGGGCTGGTTGTGGTATGGGTTAAGTTTCTATGGTTGCTGCTGTATGGTTGGATCGGGTTTCTGTGGTTGCTGCTATATGGTTCTATGTGTTTGGTGTTCCATACTAGTTAAATTTCTATGGTTGCTGCTATATGATTTTCTACTTCCCCAAATCTTAATCAGTTGAGTGCAGTAATTTCTAAAAAGGAAAGAGAAATTAAAAAGAGAATGACCTAAATATAAAGTTATTTATCATAATTATAACAAGGAAATGCTAACAAAAGAATATTAGCCAAAAGGAAAATAAAGGAATTAGAAAGAAAAAAAAAAAAACTTAGAAAGAAGCTCTAAAACAAAAAACAACAATGACAAAAAAAAAAAAATGAGTGTGGAGAAGGAGTGGTGGTGCATGGAAGACACATGAACTACCATCTAAGTGAGAAAATCAACACGTATGAGGACCAAACACACAGAGCTAAACCAAAGATAATGACCTAAACCTAATTACTATAATTATTATCACTAAGGGAGTGAATAGTAGGGATCCAAGCTTTACTTACATTCAAACTATCATCCTTGTAAAGTTTCTACAAATGATTCTCAATCTCTATTGCTTTGTTGAGTCATCATTTAAAACATGATCAATACTTGCAATAACTTTAGTGTCCTCCAAGTTGATGTGTGGTTCAAGTGCTTAGACAAGGCTGATCATTGAATGCATTCATGGAGAATGACAACATTATGTTTTTTAATTTTAACATTGATTAAGCAACATGTTTCAATGATGTAGTACTTATCACATGAGCAGGGAATATTGTAGAGCCCCTTATGTTGCTTAGGATGAACTATATCCTTAGCAGTTTTCAACATATTTTTAATATTGTTTGATTGGGTAAAGATTGTCCTAATTTTATTTTTCATAAAATTCTAGCCACCCCATCCATTGTACTTTGAGTGTAGGTTGTACTTTGAGTGTAGGTGTAAGAAAACTTTTGGAACTTCTTGACATTGTTCATACTTTCTCCTATGTGGAATACTACTAGATTTATCAAAGGATTTATTGATGTTTATCTTTATAACCATTATGTTTAAAGACATGACAAAGATGAGCCTTCTCTTAAGCCAAATGCTTATCATTTGAATACAAAGAGCCCTAATTACTAGGGTGTTGATGACCTCTAATTTTTGTGTTGGGTGATGATAAGAATTGTGTGGAGATATTGCTCCATCTTGGTATTCTTCCTATACAATTAATGAGACAATGTATTGGTCAAATTTTTGGTAATAAGAACACCTAGAAATGGAAGATTCTTTTCATCTTCTATTTTCATTGTGAATTTTATATGATTGGATTGGTTGTTAAGATGCTTAATTTTTTTAAGATTCTCACTTCCATGGGGCCAACTAAAATTGATATTGTCCACCCACCTTAACCACCAATCTGGTTTTAATGAAAATAATTTCAAATTTTTCTCCTAAAAGTACTCCATAAACAAGTAGTCTTCGATGGGAGAAACAGGACAACCCATTTAACTCTATCTCGTTTTTTCATAGATCTCTTCTCAGAATCTAGAGAATGTTGATTTCAAACATAAATCAATTGATCTAGAAGCTTTTATGTATGTGATTAAGCACATTAATTACTTAATGATTGGGAATCTTGGTGAAAAGAGACTAACACATTGAAGCCCACAAACAAATCATTAGGTCCAACTTTCAAATACTAGATTTGTTGATGAAGAATGAGTAGTTCTTGATAGAGTGTTCCCTAATAATGACTTGAGATTTTACTTTTCTAGAGTATATGTATGGAATTCTCTAATGCTAAGATCTTTCTTAACGACATCCCTTGCGAATCTTTTGAAAACCATAGATCTTTGGAACAAGGATACAATTTGGAATATTCCTTTTCTTTAAAACTTATTAAGTTGAATATTAATTAGCTTGTTTAGATTGATTTTCTCTTCAAACCAAATCTTTATCATTGCCTTGAAGATGGATAATTTTGGATCGCTTTAAAATGTTGGCTCTACAAATTCAATTAATACAGTTTACCTTGAAACTAAACCCCACATAATAAACTTTTGTATATGTAAGTGTATGCATTGGTATGCCATGAAGTGTCCATTGTTAGTGTTTATTCCTAGCATGGTAACATTCATGGATATTCATGGTTATTAATTCTCCAAATATACTCGATACTTATTCAAATAATGTTGCACTCATATTATAATAGATAGAAGTGTCCAATACAATCAATGCTCTTAATATATTAGTTGAATCAAAATATCACTTTTCAATGCTACCATTATGATATTTTTCTTTGAATATAAACCAACAAAAACTATTTTTAATAGAGTATTATGGGATTTATGCATAGTAGGGAATATAATACAAGTAAATTATTATTGCATCAAAATTTTAAAAACAAAAACATCTATATCTAGTAGGTCCCTATAGAAAACATATTGTTATTTCCTTCCCACCCAAACCTTTTAGTGTTAGAAAAAAACTACTTACATTTAATAATATTGGAGCGTTGTTATTGTATTTAAACTTCTATATAAACATTTCTTCTTTTTTTAGCAAAAACAAAAGCCATTTATATTAACAAAGTTAAAATGTAGTCCAAGTAGAATAATTTTTCTTCATGAAAATGAAAACTCAAAATAATTAAAAATAACAAAACATGATAGAGCGTTTGAGCTTTGTACATATTTTGAATCACAAAGTGAAGCTAAAAATAAAACTCGACATGTGAAAGTAGTTTTTTAGTTTACCTTTAAGTTGCATTGACTTCATCTATTGTTGTTACCATCCTCTAAAGGCTCGTTATTAGGCTCATGTTCTTATCAAAATATGGAGGATAACCTAGTTGTGGTAAGTAGTTAATTAAATCTTTCCACTTTTTCTTTTTTGTAGGAAATTGATGGGTCCATGTTCCACTAACTCGTTTGTTCTCATTTTTTAGTAAAAAAACTCTAGTTGCCGTTATTTTTGTTCTAGTTTACCTTTAAGTTGCATTGACTTCATCTACTGTTGTTACCATCCTCTAAAGGCTTGTTATTAAGATCATGTTCTTATCAAAATATGGAGGAGAACCTAGTTGTGGCAAGTAGTTAAATAAATCCTTCCACTTTTTCTTTTTGTAGGAAATTGGTGGGTCCAATTTCCACAAACTCATTTGTTCTCATTTTTTAGGAAAACAACCCTACTTGAAATTATTTTTGAACAAATTCAGAATAGGCCAACAATGGGAAGAAACAACACCTCTTGAGAAAAACTAGGTAACGACCTCATACCATTTTGATTGCTATCCTTCATATTGTCTAAAATAGAGTTACTTTTGGATATTGTCTCCAATCACTAGAGGCTCATATCGTCATATTCATTGAATGGCTTGAGACTATCAATGCAAATCTAGACATTTCACCTCAACCTTAAGGTTTTCCAAATCTAATTCATGTGAGCCCTTAGCCTTAGGGTTGAATTTGGAATATAAATTACAACACCATATACTTCACTTTTTCCAACCCAATTCACAAGGTATCCCAAGAAAATAAATATTGAACCAATGTACTTAAATGCAACAATGTTTTCAACCATGAAGGCACACTTCTCAAACATATAATAAATATGAAAATAAATTATTACAACACAACATTAAATTTTTCTCTTTAGCTTCTATATGTTTATTTAATTTTATTAACAAAATCTCCTCAATGTTATGTCAAATCAACATGCATAACTAACTCACGAAGCTATTCAATAATGAAGATAACATAAGCTAAAATTCAAATATGCAAGTACATACATTTTGGACACTAGGGACACTTCATACATATGTATAATATGAATACAAATACATAACATATCTTAGTACAAATCATTCTCTCCAAACTTTAGCCATGGAAACCATAAGACAATCCTAGCCACTGACTTCATCTAGTTAGGAATCACTCCAACCAAAGATTAAAGAGAGCAAAAACAATGAAGACGAGTACGAAGAGACTAGTTCTATAACTCTCACATCTCTAACACAAGCATATGATTACATGAGTGAACAATAATAATATGTGAAAATACTTTCTCTTATGAAAGGTGTAACGTAACCAACTCTCTTTTCGGGTCACATTACTATCATTATTGACTTAACATAACTCTAATACCATTCTTGAAAATAAATGTGTGCAAGATGATTACAAATGCTCAAACATTTAACATAAAATTTAAAAACATGAATGCATACCATTAGTCCGTACAAAACATTCATCATTTAGATAAAACATATACACAATTGAATTAAACATAAGAAATATAGAAAAAAACACTAATATTTTGATAAATCACCAACTAGCTACAAACATGGGACATTCCTCCCAACTATAGGCTTTGTTGATTCAATTCTCTCAATAGCAGGACACCCTTGATTTGTGGATATAAGTCCACAAGGAGAAAATGATTCCTATGGCCAACCATGGTCCACTCAAACTCCTCAATACCCAGGAGTTTCACAATGACATGACTCCAACACCAATTCCAATAGTCCAACTATCTTCCCCATCAGTCTGCACAACCCAAGGGATGATATTTCCTTTTCTATATCATAATTCCTCCGACAATATCCATCCCCTCCAAGGCTCCAACACAGATTGGCTAGGAATATCTCAGCTAGGGGCTTCAGGAAATCCAACTATAACAATAGTGCTCACAACTGCATTTACACATGCTCTTGGTTAATTTATCAACATAAATATCATAATAGGAATGGAAACCTATTTCCTAACATAATTCTCAACTATGTTACCAAGATGTAATGAAACCAAAATAATTCCAACCACCCATGTCTCTTCCCTGTCATCCTACACAACCTAAGGGATGATATTTCATTCTTTGCACTCTGTGTACCTTTGGTACATATATTCTCTGCAACTTAAATGACAAAACTTGGAAACATATTTAAAACGAGCTATTCCGAGCACACAACGAAGTTTGTATGAGGAAGTTATAGCTGAAATTGTAGAGGGTGTATTTTTGGAACTAGTTTACTTCCGGAGGGCATGACTCCTTGCTCCGCAGTCAGTTTGGGGCACATGAGTAGTCTATAAAAATATTATGGCCCATATAAGGTAGTTGTGGATCCAGATTTAGAATCTGGGTACGTAAAAATGTGCAAGAAGAGAGATAAGACACCTACAACATACAAGGGTAAAAATGAGAAACAATCTAAACTTCCAGAGACCATAACTTTAAGCTTTGAGCTCAGATTTGAGAAAATGAATAGTTGCTAGAAAGGTATCGAGGAGGAGACACCATTTATCAATCCAAAATTTGGATTAGTGCATTTTTTCTTCATAATTTGAAATGAAGAATGACCTGTAATCTAATTAATAAATATTTTGCAATATACCTAATTCTAACATAAATTGTTGCATGCAAATTCTTATAGAATTAGAGGTTTAGGAAAGCATACCCTAGTTCCTATATGAGAACTAGAGATATGGAATATGCCTAAGGGTTTTACAACCACAAGGAATAATTCATAGGGATACATGTCAACATGGGAAATGGGGAGACATAGTCTAATGGAAGAAGAGGCATACATGAGCCTGTAACTATGAGAAGCCCACACAGAGAAGTGTAGAGCTATAGGGTCGATAATGAAAAGATTATAAAAGATCAGGAGGAGATACTACACAACCTGAATATGCTGTAGAAGAAATTCCAGAAATATTCCAGCACAAAACAAGAGGCTAGTGCAGGGAAAGTAGAAGTATCTAGATCTCATGATAAGAGGGGTGACAATGGAGGATCTAGACAAACAAGGAGCGTTAGAATACATAAGCATCATCATTCCCTAGGGCACTGAAACTGAAGAGAATATGCACGTTCAATATTAGAAAGTATCCCAAGTATGTCTCCTGTCAGGCATTAGAGGAGGAGACATGGGTCAGATATCTTGCAAGGGGAGCTCAAGAAGATCAAGCCACCATTATTTGATGGAGAGAATAGGGAGGGAGAAGATGCAAAAGCATGGTTGTTGGGAATGAGGAAACATTTTCAGTTGCATGATTACTCATCAAATGCATAAGACATAATCACAACATACCATATCCAAGGAAAAAAATCTATGTGGTGGGATCAACTTAAGAAGTTTAAGCACTTTGATGAAAAGAGAATTTCATGGAAGTAGTTCAAGAAATATTTCTAGCAACAATACTTGTGAGAGAAATATTATGACAAGAAGATGCAAGAGTTATTTAAACTCAAACTTGGGAACACAACCATGGACGAATATGAGAGGAAATCCTTGGAACTTCTCAGGTACATGAGATTCACCAGGGACGAGAAGGTCAAAATTCAGAGGTTACTGAGTGGATTTCCATCCTTCTACAAGGATAAAATTCCTTTTGATGAGCCCAAGAATTTAGAGGAATCCACAAGCCAGGATAAATATTTGTATGAGTATGACATAGGAAGGTAAAATTTCCAAAAGGCCTGGGATGATAAGAATAAAGGAAAGATGGATCAGGGGAAGAAATGATCCAAGCCACCTTTAATCAGGAATAGTTCTCAAGCACATCAACAAGGGAAACCATCTCAAGGTGATAATAAAATGAAATATTCCTTGGGAAAGAGGCCAAGACAATATCCCATAAAGTGTTGGGGATGTGAAGGAGATCACATGTAGAAATATTTTCCTCACCGGGGAGATAAGATGAGCACCATGCATAACATCAAGCATGAGGATACAATAGAGGACGTGGGAAGAAACATGCCAAGGATCTATGCAGTCTTGGACAATAAACAAGTAGACTATCAATCCCACATGATTGAAGTGGAAGGTAAAATTGAAAATTAGCCCATAGCTATTTTGATTGATTATGGAGCTAGTAACTAATCCAAATCTAGTTGAAAGATTTAAATTGAAGAAATGTAAGCATGAAAAGTCTTGATTAGTTTAGCTAGCTACTGGAACCAAGAGAAGAATCAATGATTTTGTTAATGATTTCCTAGTAAACATGAATGGAGTCAATACTAAGGAATATTTGAACATCATATCGCTTGGGTCTTATGACTACTTGATTGGTATGGATTGACTAGAAAAGCATCGTGTTGTCTTAGATTGTTATAACAAGGCTTTCACATGTCTTGATGAGGAAGGGAATTCAATGATAGTGAAAGGCATTCCAAGGTCTATATCTATCCAAGAGATTTCATTATTGCAACTGATTTTTTTTTTAGAAAAGGGTTTCAGATATATGCAACCCTTATGGAATCCAATGAAGGATAAGGAGTCAAGTCTTGAATATTATCTAGTCTTGAGGGATTTTGAAGATTTTTTTGGGGAAATCCCAGGACTACCACGAAAGAGAGATATTTATTTCTCTATCAATTTGGTGTTGAGAGATTCCCTAGTGTCCAAAACTCCCTATAGAATGAGCACACCGAAGCTAAAATAATTGAAAATGCAACTAGAAGAGTTGTTGAAGAAGGGGTACATACACCCAAGTGTTTCTCCTTGGGGTGCCCCAATTCTTTTTGTCAAGAAAAAAGATGGAATGTTGAGGTTTTGTATTGAATTTAGATAGTTGAAAAAGGTTATAGTAAAAAGCAAATATCCTTATCCAAGGATTGATGATCTTTTTGATCAATTGAAGGGAGCAAATATATTTTCCAAGATCGATCTGAGATCAGGTTATCATCAAGTGAGAATCAGAGAAGATGATACTAGCAAAACAACCTTTCAGACAAGCTATGGACACTGTGAATTTGTGGTTGTGCCTTTTGGGTTTACAAATACTCCCTCTAAATTTATGTGTCTGATGAATATAGTGTTTAGAGATTTCCTAGACAAGTTTGTCACTGTATTATTGGATGATATTCTTATCTATTGCAAGACAAAGAAGGGGCATGAACAACATTTGAGTATGGTGCTACAAGTGTTGAGAGAGCACCAATTGTATGCCAAGTTGAGTAAATGCATTTTTTATCAAATTCAGATCCATTATTTGGGTTACATTGTTTCAGAAGATGGCATAGAGGTGGATCTAGAAAATATTGAAGCAATCAAAAGTTGGCCAGTGCCAAAAAATATTTCAGAGGTTAGATCATTCATGGGTCTAGTTGGTTATTACAGGAGATTCATTGTGGGATTCTCCAAGATTGCACACCCAATAACATCTTTGAAAAATAAAGGAGTAAAATTTGAATGGAGTGTCAAGTGTGAAGAAAATTTCTAGTGCTTAAAGGATTTACTAACAAGTGCACCCATTTTAAAAGTTGCAGATCCATATGAGGGTTTTTTGTGTGTGCATAGATGCATGTACGAAAGGGATCAATGGAGTCCTTACACAAAATGGACATGTAATTTGTTATGACTCCAAAAATTTGAAGGAGCATGAAATAAATTATGTCACACATGACTTAGAGTTGGCAACCATAGTACATGCTTTAAGAATGTGGATACATTACCTTATGGGAAGAAAATTTGAATTGAGGACACACCATAGTCATTTGAAATACTTGTTTGAACAACCAATACTAAACACGAGACAAACTAGATGGATATAATTTCTTAGTGAATATGACTTTGAAATCAAGGACATAAAGGGAAAATAAAACAAGGTGGCTAATGCAATCAATATAAGGGTGAATGAAATGCATTCTACAACTATTAGTATGTATAGTACATATTTAAAGAACATAATTCTAGAGGCTGTAATAACATACCAACATTATGTGCAAGTTAAAGAAATCCTACAACAAAATAATGTACAACATAAATATAAGGATTACAAGCTAGAAGAGTATGGAATCCTCTTGTTAAA
>ML794859.1:26387-39571 GCA_009831015.1 Picea engelmannii | reverse complement strand
GATTCAAAGTGCTATTTATGTTGCTATTTCGTATATCATTTCTGTGTATTGTGAAGATTATGCTGGATATTTTACTGTTATTCTGTCATTTCTAGCATTTCATTTCTGTTCTGCATATTTTATATATCTGGTATCTTGCACATGTTGTGTGTTATTTATGCATCTAAAATTGGTATCAAATTTTTTAAATTTGGTTGTTTTAGCAGTGGTGTGACCTATCTTGGGGCTAGGTGCGTTACATATAGAAACCCTTGGAGAAGAAAAAATTGTAGGTGACTCTACTATCTCATGTGATAAGAAAAATTCTAGGCAAGAGGATGATGACGTGGACACTTTTTTGGTCATTGGGAGATGTATATGGGATGTGGATTGTTGGTTTTTTCATGGAGATCCCATCTATGACACAGATGATGAGAAATTGATGGATGAAGGCATGAATTTTCACCTTCTTTTTCCAATCAAAATTGAGAGACAAATTGACTTGGGAAGTGACAAATATATGGAAATGGAAATGGTGATAGAACAATAGGAAGAGTTTATTAATGAGTCACGAGGTACTAATGCTTACAAGTTCAATATGGATGAAGGTGCCATGAAATCATTCCCATGGGAGCGATATCAATAGACTATTGGTGACCAAACTACATGAGAGTTAGCTCATGTATCTTTTGTTACTTCAATGGATACATGTTATCATAGTCCACAAAATAATTCTATGGACAATTTAGAGAATATCACAGTAAATAATTATGATAATGTACATGGGCATTCTCCTAGTATTGATGAGAATGCTAAGGTAAATGAACTGCACTTCAACAATTGAATCCCAACAAAGTTCATGTCCATAGATAGGAGTTGAAATAGTTGCAGAAGAAACAATCTTGAGGACTAAAGATGAAGGTGTTGAGATAAGTGTTGGCCATGAAGCCAAAATAGGTTGAGGCTTTTGTTCATCAAATTGAGATTACATTAGGTGAAACTAAATTGGTGCTTAAGCATAACATAGAATACATAGATCATATAAACCTTGAATATGGTGATATATCCATTACCAGAAAGAGATGGGTTTCTTGTTTCAGTTGTTTGAATTTTTCTCCAAACATAGAATAATGCTAACACGAATCACCAAAGCATTGATTGACCATTAAAATATGTTGTTGTTAGGCATTTGATTCCACTATAAAAGAGGGTATTGGAAGAAAAATCTTAGATGGATATGATGACAAAGGACCTCCATTAAGTAGTGAATATTCCAAAAATTCAGGTGCTACATCATGATATGTAGAGGGAAAATAGAGACTATGAAAATTTTGTAAATTATAAGGGTGAGTTTGTAGCTAAAAACATAGTTATGGAACAAAATCAACCATAGTTTGACATGTGTAATTGCATAAACATTGCACAATAGTTCTACTCATATCTGCAATTTTCTCACATGATTATGTTAAACATTACATTGTGACTATAACAATACATCTAATTCTACTTCAACAAAACATGTTTGTGGCCTTTGTTGTGCTTAATTTGATAATTCAATTAGTGCATCAGTTGGACATACATTATGTAGATTGGCCCTTAACATTGAAAATATGGATGTAGATACAATGTCTAATAATCTTATTCAAGTGGAAAAAAATGATTCGTTGGTTAATGCTGAAGGTAGACAAGAAGTTCATGCATATGAGGATGAAAATGATTATTGTATAGATTCTCTTACCACCTTGGAATCAAAGATGGAGGAAAATTCTAATTACAGAACCAAACACGAGGCTGATTTCGAATTCAATTCAAAACATAAGGAAATAGGCCTTAAAACAAGCAAACAATCACACGAGAAGCATGCTCAACATTTTGACCTGGCTGATGCTAAAGATACTATCTTTTAAAACTATGAGTCATTGGATAAATCTTTTGAATTAGAGACTTTATTGAGTCTTTTCAATAATTGTCTTGCAGATATTCTTTTTAATCTAGAGTCAACAACATACATTGTGGATCATGCCACATCACTGTAATATGAATCTATGAATGTGGATCTACATAGAAGACTTAATGATGTGCCCATGTCAATTGGAGCACCAAAGGAAGTATCATTTTCTTATTTCAATAATGGCATATCATCTTTCCCCATGTTGAATTTATTATCTTGTAAAGGTGTTAATAATTCCCATATACTTGTAAATGAGAGAATGCAGAGTGGCACCAACATGCCTGCAAATAAGGAGATACTTAATATTGATAAACCAATTCTAGTTGTTGAAGATGTCATATCCAATGCAATTTTTGACAACATCAATACAAATGATGTAAAAAGAAAGTCATTTTTAGAGCGTGAATTGGATATTGACATTAAGAATTTTGTAGTACAAGATAATCATGAATGCAAGAAACCTAATGGGTCTACAAAAAAATCCAGAAAACTAGATGGTGTCAGACTATGTTGTCATTGATGTCAAAGGATTGATGTCAAAAGGTTGATTTCAATTGGTGTCATAGTGATGTGTTGTCATTGATGTATGATGTATGGTGGGTTGATGTTATATATGGATTGATGTGTATATGGATTGATGTCCTGTCATGGTTGATAGGAAGTACCAAATGGATGAACTCCAAATTGGTCCCCTTATTGTGAAATCCCTCACGGGAAGATGCTTTGCGAAGTCTGAATGGTTAGGTGGTTGAGAAGTCCTAGCAGTGTGGTTAGGGAACCCAAATTTGTTTGAGGAATAATGTAATGAAGATCAATAAAATTGTCAGTGAAACTATTCTAGATGGATAGTACATGTTGTTCAATTTCTTATGATATGTGGAACGCCACATAACTCCTCATGGTTAGAGAGATATGGCCATGTAAAGTTGGAGAAACCTCATGTGTTGTCTAGAAGCCCCTAGAAGGTCAAAGAAGTCAAATTATTCTAGAATCTCCTAAAAGAAGTTGACTAGTCAAAGTGGTTAGTCATGGGTTAAGTGGTTGCAACAAGAAAACAATTAAAAATAAATTAGTTGCAACTAGAAGATGAGAGTTTACTATTTGTGGATAAGTTGTTTGTAAATGGACAAAGTGGTTAGAAGTGGGTTAGCCCTAAAAGAAGGAAGTTGGTTAGAGGATAAACTCTATAGGAAGCTACTTGGAGAAGTATAAATAAGAGAGCAAGGGTCTCTTATGGTGCAAAATATTTTGATCATATTGAAGATCTATGGTGGAAGTTTCAATGTAGGTACTCATGGATGCATCAAAAGTTGCGCAATTCTGAGGAAGTAAGGAAGTTTGACGACGAAAGTTTTGGAGGTTGAAAAAACCCTAGTTTTTTGAAGATGTACGTAGGATGCAGTGGGCCAGAGTGCATACACACACGAG
Source organism: Picea engelmannii (assembly GCA_009831015.1). Lineage (NCBI taxonomy): Eukaryota > Viridiplantae > Streptophyta > Pinopsida > Pinales > Pinaceae > Picea > Picea engelmannii. The sequence continues at coordinate 36,213 of ML794859.1, read as the reverse complement.
CTGGAAAAATCTAGGGTGAGTACACACGTGGTCTGAAGAGAGGAAAGGCCGCGTACATATGGGAAGAGTCATGGAAGCTTTAATAGATGCTAGTTCCAGGCCCCTGAAGTCCGATGCCAGTTTCCATGACAATATTCTATAGGTTCAAATTTGTTATAGAGGTTTTGGTATGGTTATATGTTTTTTAGATACCTAGATTTTCTCATGGTATGATGAATGCTTGAATCATTATTTGTATGGTTGTTATGATGTTTGGATATGGTGGATGTTGGTTGACCGATTGAGTGGTCCTATTTTGGTGTAGTTGTGGGATATTTGTGTTGTGTGATGGTGTATTCATGTGGAACATGCATAAGTTGTTGGATGGTGCAGATTTGTTGTGGTTGATAATGGTACAGGGTTGGTAATGATTGTTGGATGTGATAGAGGCAGAAAGGGTCTGAAGGGAAGAAGTTGAATTTCTTGAAACCCTAGTGTCTAAAGGTGTGTGTAGGCTGACAATGTAAGAGGTCACATACATATGTGTGCTGCAATATAGACAAGTCACGTACATACCCGTGATGTAGTATAGATATGTCGCGTACCTCTTGAAAAATTATTTCTGTCTACAAGCTAGGTCTTATACTTGAGGGTTGGATTCCTCACATCTCATGGTGTTGAGATATGCAAGTTGAGTATTGCATTGAGAGTTGGTGCTCTTTTGGAGTTGTTTCTCTTTTCAGTTGATGCTGATAAAACCCCGAGATTGTAGTCTCCTGTAACACATAATACAAAAGTTTACACATATATCTAGTGTTCCTTGTGTTCTTAATTGTGATGGTGCATAGTTATTTATTGTTAATATATGTCATTGGGATATGTTTACATGCAAGAAACTAAGTGTGAATGGAAGTGATGAGTAATGATGTTGTGAATGGTGATTGCTAACTAAACTTTTGTAAGAAGTGTAAAAAGAGCCTCACACTGATTCACCCCCCTCCCCCCCCCTCTTAGTGTGGTTGATGTGTCCAACAATTGGTATCAGATCAATCCTTCACTATAAGCCTTGCAATATTGAAGGAGATCCATGGAAACACAAATGGATAAAGTTCCCTTCTTTGATGAGACATATTAATCAGTATGGAGGTTAGAAATGAAAGGGAATTTGAAGGCAAAATGAGCATATGTTTGGAACACAATTGTTGGTGGATCATTTCCCTCAAAGAATCTTGAAGCCCACAGGGAAGCAAAGAAGAAAAATGCAGTAGCACTCAAGACTATATTAAAATAATTCTCATTTTCTGTCAAAGAAAGCATAGGACATCATTCCTCCACCAAGAACCTATGGATGAAGCTAGAGAAGGCATATTAAGAATCAATCATCAATGAAGGTAAAGACTCTCCAAAATATTCTGATTGTAAAAATTCTAAGTGTAGTGATGTTGAATGTCCTCTTGCAAATAAAGAAGAAGATATAGAAGAAGTTTGTGTAGAATCAAATAACAATTATCTTATAGAAGAATAAAAAATGTTGAAGCTTAAAAATAATGTTGTATATTATTTAAAATAAGTCAACATGGAAATATAAGATGATTCAAAATATTTTGAGGATCTTGAAGGATACACTAAGGAAGCCCTAGAAAAATACCCAAGGCATATCATGGCCCTCAAGCAAATACTCATGAAACAAGAAGAAGAGATCAAGAGACTAAAGAATGAAATAATTAGTCAAGCAGAAGAAAATAAGAAGGTAGATGATGAGCTTAGAAAATTCCTTGAAGTCAATGTCAATCTAGAGACCCAAATTGAAGAAGCCAAAATGATAGAGGAACTATTGAAGAATCAAGTAACTAAAAAGGAAGAATCATGCCATAAATTGGAAGCAAAAGTTGTTGATCTCAAAATGAAAGAAGAAAAGTGAAAAAGGTTCATGAACATCTCAACAATATTGGATTGTCAAAGATCACCAAATAATAAATCAGGTCTTGGATAAAACAAGGAAGAAACACACTATGAAGCTAGCACTTCTAAGAAGCATGATGTAAGTCATTTATTTTCAAAGGGTGGAAACCAAGCTGCAATTCAAGCACCTACACAAAGCAAGGAAACCTTCAGAAGATCAGAAAAAGAAAGACACCAAGAAGAAAGTCCTACACCTCAAAGCAAGTTCAAAAGAGAAACACCTTCAAGGTGGACACAAAATCAAAGGTATGCAAATGTTTTCAATGGTCACTGTTTCTCATGTAATGAATATGGTCACAAAGCTTTGGATTGCAGACATTATGTAAGGAAATATGTTGGAAGATTCAATAACATGTTAATATGTTGGAGATTTAATCTTGTGGGACACATTGCTGCACATTGTCACACCATGAGATGCTACAATTGCAGTGGGTTTGGTCACAAATCCAAGGATTGCTGGAACAAAAGAAGACAGTCCATGATGAATGCTTCATATTATATGGCAAGAAGAGAAATGCAGAAGTACAATGTTGAAAGGATGGAAGCTGAAAGAACAAGTACTCAGAGTATAGGACACTCAGAAGTGGATGAAGAAGACTGAACAACCAGACATGAATGAAAAGACAAGTAATGCAGAAAGCTTCACACTTTCTGTGGCTTATGCGGGTTCCTGTGGGAGTAGTCGTGTACATACACAATAGGATCTATAGAAAGGTCATGTACATACACGAGATGTTTGAGGAACATGGCACATACCTGTGGTAAAAGCCTCAAAGAAGGGGGTGTACAAATGAGTTGAAACATGGTTTGATGGTATATCTTTATTTATGCAGGGTCTGAGATGGTTTGTTTCAAGGTTTCATGATTATATGCTTGTATGTGTGTTTGTATGGTGATGACATATGATTGAGTTTTGAAGCTTATGTTTGAGGCCCATCTTGGATATATGGTACAAACTTTAGTGTGTGAAGTGATGCATTCCTGATAAGGTATACTGTTGGTTATGTTCTCAGTGATGTTATGAAACCTTGTTTATAAGATATATCATGATGAGGTGATGCTAGCTAGAGATATATCATTGATCTATTGAGGAACACTCTTGGTACACGTTTTATAGGTACTATTGGCTGCTTAGTACTCGCTGTAGTGAATGATTTTGAGATAGAGATGTTATAGTACATGGATGGTACATATGTGAGATCCATTGATATATCTTGTGATATGCATATCTGTTGGATATCTTCGTGCATGCATTTGGAATGTGGTTGAGCTACATATTGGGACATGTAGTTGACGAGTTAATGAGGAGGTTATGTTGTACATGATTGATGAATCATAACTTGATATATAGTTGATGCATGATTGGTACATACTTGGTACAATGGTTGAGGCACTTGATAGTAGTATGATTGGCACATGGCTTATGGTTGATATGGCATATATGTATGGGAACACATCTTGATTGTGGTACATCTTGTTGAGGTTTGGAGCATGGTTGATGCACTTGTAGATGGTATATGATTGTGGGTGAAAATACATGGTTAAAGTATCACCATTAGTGTTACTTGTTTAGCATATCCTTTGATACATGATGTATGGGATGATATAGTTGAGACACTTGTTATGGTGCTTGGTTGATACATTGATTGATGCTTGATGGTTTAGATATATTTCTTGACACATGGTTTGTGGCACTTGTTTCGTGGTAGAGGCATTTCATGAGTAATATGACAGTTGTTTGAGGCACATGGTTGGCATGATATATAGTTGATGATGTTGATGATCTTGATATATGGTTAGTACACAATTGGTACATGTTCTTGGCATATAGTTGAGATACATTTCATGGTATATGACGTATTATACATGGAGGATGTGCATGGTTGACACATGTTATTGTGATATTGATACATATTTTTGAGTCACAAATTGATCTATGGATGATACACACCTTGTACATTGTTAGAGGCACTTGCTAGTTTACACATGGTCTATGGATGATATAGCATGGATATATTTTTTTAAGCACATATTGATTGTGGTAAATTTTGTTGATGTTTGTGAGTAGTATTGATTGATGCACATCTTGGTGACACTGTGCATATGGTTGAGAGTTGTTGTTGGTCACTGTAATTTCTTATTAACTAAACAATCAAGTGTTACATAAATTGTCAACCCAGGGAAGTTTGTTTATTTCAAAGGCAATCACACACTGTATATGTTCAATCTCAAAAGCAATCTAGAGTTGTAGTAAAAGTAAATTAATCACACCTTGCCTTGAACAGACTGAAGTTCTACTTTGAATTACAGAAAAACAATCTACCTATTGCATAGTTCAAAGTTTAAGGAAATAATTATCCGAAGAATCCTGGATTACATTAAGAAACAACAACCTAGGAAAGAAATCTTTCAAGATATTGCAAAAGAAAAGACCAACTATTCTGTAACAAAGAACATGACCCTATTCCCCAAGAAGGAATCTTCAGCACCTGTTTCCGACTATCACACTTTCATGAACTCATTACTAATCAAAATGATTGACACGTACTGAAGGATAACTATCTCATAACAGAGAACAAGACCCTATTCCCCAAGCAAGAATCTTCAACACCTGTCTCTAATTATCACACTTTCATAAATTCATCAAGAAGAATTACCAATCAGAATGATTAACAGTTACCCAAGCATGAATTGTATGAAAACGATGTAACAATCAGTAAAGAAGAGTTTCAACAAAACAAAGTTCAGTAAAGTAGAGTTTCAGCAAAACAGAGTTTAATCGAGGTGTGAACAAAAATAATGCTAACACACTACATAACTAATGGGTGAATCTTGTGAAGAAGGTGGGCCCTCCCTTCTCACAAGATTCCCTAGAAATGAAAGGAACTAGGAAGAAATGCTCTGAATAATATTTTATTCATCTGTCAACTATATCATGTTACAATATCCAAAGTGAACACATCCTTCTCTGTAATTCCCTTCTAGCAAAAAAGGATCGCTTCTAATGATGATTTCTCCTTATTTAAAGAGGAGAATCCCCTCAATACAATTGATCATCAAATTACATGTGCACATACGAATCCTATTCTTAGTAAGATCTAATCTTCTATACTGGAATAGAATATCCTGATCTCCCGTAGCAAAATGCTATTACAATAGTTGGAATGGTGTTGGGTGAGGTGTAGCTGTTGCGGCTGGTGTAACAAATTCTTTATTTATCTTCTTGTTACTGTTGTTGTATATTGTTTCAACATCGCAAATCACAGACTATTTCAGCAACGAGATTTGTGTTCTGACTGTTTCAGCAACGTGATCTTCAAGAAGCAATGATGGTTGATGATGGCTTAAGGTGCGGCTTTTGCGGCCAATGTAACAAATCCTCTTTACTACTGTGTTGATTGTTGTTCCAACATCGCAGACCACAGGCTGTTTCAGCAATGGGGTTTGCATGCTTTTGACTGTTTCAGCAACGGGTCTTCAAGCAGCAACAATAATCTGCAGTTCGAACTGTTTCAACACTATATATTTTTGATCGATGGCTAAGTATGAGAGTAATGTAAAATTACATGTAAAACAAATTAAACATATAGCAAAGAGAAGAGACGTTATATACCTTTGGAAAGATAGGGTAAGGTGATATTGTAAGCTTAAATGTGAGTGGAAAAAGGATGTAATGTTAGCAAAAAGTATGAACAAAAAGGTACATTATAGGGTCCTAACATCCCCCCCAACTAAAAAGGTTGCATGTCCTCACGCAACTTCAATCTGAATCAGAATCTAGATACTGACTCTAAGCGTGCAAATTACTTAAGCAGTGGTTGTGGAAAGTGTTGTCTATTGGAGCTCTGAATCCTTGAACACGTTGTAGCCTTTGCTAAGTTGTTGTTTCGCCTTCTTGGGAAACTTATGGTGAACTTGATATTTCTCTGTTGGCATCCACAGAATAGGAAAATGGACCTGATAACCTATCCAGCTTTCAGCACATTGCTGAACGCATTTGATGTAGCTAGGTACCCGGGAGATTGTTGTCTCAAGATTGGTAGGACTAAAGGGATTGTGTTCCTGTCTTTTCTCAGAAGATTGTTGCCAAAACATGTTATTTTCTTGTAGGGAAGCGATCTCTGTGGATTTAATAAATTGTTGACAATCCTGAAGTACTGTTGTCTGTAGTTGCCGAATATATTGAATCATCCCTGGTTTCTTCAAAAACTGATAATACTTTGCAACAAAGGTGGCAACGTTCTGTGGTTCTGGACGTATCCAGAGGAGGTGGTTATCCTCGTTATGCTTGGCAGCTAGGAAGTCATTCTGCCATGTAATCTGATTGTTAAGGAAGGAGGTGAGTGCCCGAATATGGATATCACCGACAAGAGGGTTAAGGTTAAGCTGTCGGTTCTCAGGGATGGCCTCATTATGAAGATATACCTCACATAGGAGGTGCTGAAAAATAGTAGAGGCTTATGCAAATCTTCTAACAAAATCTGATGAATTTAACACTGCATGGGGTCTGCCTTCTTTGATTGATTTAATCTGAAAAAATGTAAGTCGTTCTATGAGGAAAAGAGAGTAATTGGAGGATGGTTTCCTTGCAGCCAACAATTTTTGTGCCAAGTCAAACATCAGGAGCAATTTGCCTTTTAGCTCTTTATTCTGCTTCTTATGGGTATGGAATTCTTGGTGTGTCTGCTCTAAAGATTCCCATTTTGAATAGATGTGGTTTAGCTAGAGTAGTTTGTGCTCCTGCATGCTTTTGTCCTGTGTAACAACAAACTCTTTTTTTCATTTGTCCATTATTGCCTGCTCATCTCATGGTTGAGTTTGTGTTTAAGCATCGCAAGTGATAGTCTGAGGTAGGGTCTGAGTGACTTGTTCCACAAGAGTATGGGTGTTGATCTCGCTAGGAGGGGCAGATTCATCAATAGGCAGTGTTTGTACAACTTTATTAATAAAAACAGGGGCTTCAGATGTAGCAGTTGTTGTAGGCCATGGTTCACTTTGAATTTTGGAAGGTCCTACTGGTTCTTGTGTAACAACAGGGTTTTCTTCTTTGACTGCAAAAGTCGTAGGTGCAGGGGAAGTTCTAGGCATTGGAATTTGAGTTACTTTGTAGCCTGCTTGATAATAAATGTCCCCACATTGACTGCACATATACTCTCTACATTGATTCTCTTTTGTATTTTCCTCTGTCATGGTCGCTATGCGAGCTAGGGTATACAATTTAAGTTCCTTATCGTAGGCTTCCTTTACCCTTACTATCTCTTTCTTGTAGGCTTCCAATTCACACCTTAGGAACTCATTTTCTTGTAAGACAAAGGCCATTGTTGGTTCTGGTTGTTGATATTTCATGGGTATATTAAGAGGGGTGACTGGTTCTTATGTAACAGTCACAGCCGCACTAGCTGGTTCTTGTGGATCAACTACAGGATCGACAGTTGATTCTTGTGTTTCAACTTCTTGATGTAGAGACAGTAGTGTTGTGGCACCCTGGGCATCTGATTCCTGTATTTCGGTAACAATATCAGCAGCTGGTTCTTGTGTAACAACTATAGTTGGTTCTTGTGTTTCATCTACTGAATGAGTAGCTAGTTCTTGTGTTTCAGCTACTGGATGAGTAGTTGGTTCTTGTGTTTCAACTACTTGATGAGTAGCTGGTTCTTGTGTTTCAACTACTTGATGAGTAGCTGGTTCTTGTGTTTCAGCTTCTTGATTTAAAGAGAATGATGTCGCAGTACATTGGGCCTCTGGTTCTTGTGTTTCAGTGCCCATGGGTGGAATAGGCAAAAATTCCAGAATTTGGGAGGGTAGAGGTGTAGGGGCTTTTAGTAAGATGGGTTGGGGGTTTAGGGCAGTGGCGGTAGTGGCTGCTCTTGTTGAGGTCCTCGTTCGTTTTCTTTGTAAAAAGGAGGGAAAAGGAGGAATTTTCTTCTTTCTTTTGCATGTGGGTTTTTCCTTAGTGATGGGGCAGGGAGAGTTGTCTGGTTTAAAATCATCGCTAAGGATATGAACGGTAGGAGTAGGTGATTCTGGTAAGTTTTGGGGTAGACTTGGTATGGTAGGAAGGTTAATTGGATCAATTGGGTCTGTAGGCGGACTGTTAGGTATTTCCGGAGGGTCTGGAAGGTTTTGTGGTTGTTGTTCCTGAAGATTTTCAGGATGTTCAACAGCTTCTTGAGGGTCTATGGGTGGGTTGTTTAGGGGAGGGTTTTGTTGGGAAAAACCCTTTTGGATGAGTAGTTGAGCGAGATGCTGATGGGTGAAGAAAAGGGCGGGATTTTTAGCCTTTTTACAGTAATGCGACATATTTCTAAGACATCCAAGCAGATAGTAGGGAATATTCACCAATCTAGCATGTCGTAAATGAGACAACAAAACAAAATCGTACCGGTAGACTACCTGGTATCGGCCTTCGCAAGTGAGGTAGTGCTTGACAAACTCTGTAACTTTCATCCAAGGAGGCGACAACGAGCTAAGTCGAACACCCCGACCTTTAGGCTCGATTTGTTCTCTTGGCAAGAGAAAATCCTGATGGGCATTAAGGATAATGTGTTTGCGGCTGAACCAGTGAATGCCAGTGACATGGATACCCGAAACCTGTGCTATATCATCCTCTGTGACTGGAATCCGAACCCCTTGAACAATGGAATAATCTTCCTAAAGATTTCGAGCAAATTGAAGAACCTGTTGTTGATCAAATCCCTAGAGCCTCTGAAAATAACCCAACCAGCCTGCCTACAGAAAAATTTGATAGACTTCTGGATATAATTTTAACAGGGTTGTCGTGGCGGGTTCGTACCATATAACAGGGCCTCCCATAGCTAACAACTCAGTAAAATGCACAGTCATAGAGTCAAGTAACTTCTTCTAAACAGAGTAAGTTTTGCAGGTGACGACATGCAAATGGTGGTGAAAACAAACGAAATGATGGGTAAAAAGGAATGACGGTAGTCGGTTCGTGTGAAATGATGGCATAAGATTTCGATACTTTTTTTTCTCCCCCCAGGTACGACTAAAATAATGATTTTAAGTGAGTGATAATAATGAGTTGGGATATTCTCATTAGCCATAGTTCAATTGTATTTACATATAAAGTTTACATACCTCATCTTTACCTTTGATTCGTACTTTAAACAAAATATAGTGCCTATCCATAATAGTTCTGCAGTAACCATGGGGGAGACTTTTGATTTATTAGAGAAATTGTATCAAGGGTTTGTTTAGTTATGAGAGAGGGTCGTGGAAGGACAAAATGTAGTATGAGAGCGAAAGAGCTTATTGACAGGGAATGCTGAAAAGTTGGTGTTTCAGCAACAGGAAAAGAACAGAAAAATGTTTGTTGAAGAGTGATGTTTTAACAATGTAAAATATTGCTGAAGAAATGGTGTTTCAGCAGTGGCGACATGTTGCTGAGTAGTGGTGTTTCAACAATGGAGAAAAATGGAAAAAAAATTTTGAACAATGGTGTTTCAGCAATGGAGAAAAGGGCAAAAAATTGTTGAACAATGGTGTTTCAACAATGGAGAAAAAGGACGAAAAATTGATGAACAATGGTGTTTCAACAATGGGAAAAAGGGGGAAAAATGAGGAAAAATATTGCTGGAAAGTGATGTTTCGGCAATGGGTAAAAGGACAAAAAATTGTTGAATAGTGGTGTTTCAACAATGGAGAAAAAGGGCAAAAAAATTATGAACAGTGGTGAAGAAAGGGGGAGTAGTGTTTCACAAAATGAAGCTTGGATCTTCTTGAAGTAAGATCGTCCTTTCTTGGTAGGCCTTTTCTTTGATCGAGAATCTACAAAAGAATCAATTGTAACATGCCATTCCTTGACAGGGATTATTAGTAAAAGAAATCTAATCTAATACTAAAGGAATTAAATTCAAAAGAATTA
>ML794859.1:0-24325 GCA_009831015.1 Picea engelmannii | reverse complement strand
ACAAACTATCTAACACCTGATCAATGAATGGTAACGGAAAGTGATCTTTTTGAGTGGCTTTATTTAAGGCTCTATAGTCTACACATACTCTCCATTTCCCGTTTTTCTTAGGAACTATTACCAACGGGGAAACCCATTCGTTGTCCGATATAGGATATATCAACCCTGCATTAAGCAATTTTTGAAGTTCCTCCTTAAGAATTTCTCTTAAATTAGGGTTCATTAGTCGTTGAGATTGGAAGATCGGTCAACAATCTTCCTTGATATAGATACGATGAGTACATAATTTGGGAGAGATTCCTTTCATATATGTATAGTCCCATGCGAATGCTTCCTTATGTTCAAGAAGTAACTTCATTAATTGTTGTGTTTCAACATCTGTCAGGTTGAGGTTTATGTTCAGTGTTTTGCCAGGTTCAATTTCTACTGGTATACTTTTAGAAGAGATGGTGGCTGATGTTTGAGGTGGGTTTTCAGAGTTAAGGTTTTCCTGGTTATCTAACTCCAAAAGTTCATTTAATTGGTTATGAGTTTATGGAGTCACGAAGGAAGGTTCACAAATAAAATTATTAATTACTTCATTCTCAGTGGCATCTTTAAGGCTTAAGGCTTGTCTGATAGTCAAGATAGGTTGAGTAGTTTGATCATCAAAGTCCACCCATAAAGAATTGTCATTATTAATCAAGGGTGTAGCGTGAGGGTAGAGGGTAAGATGTTTAGTCTCATATCCGTTGGAAATTGTCATTGAACTAGATCTACAGCTGATAAAAGCGTCCGCTGTGGCTAGCCAAGCCCTGCCCAAAATCAGAGGGTGGCCCCCCAACTTTTTTTTAGGTTTTAATACCACAAAGGCAGCTGGATAATTCCAGGATTCAACTGAGATGATTAGGTCTTCAATGACTCCTTCCGGTTTGATTGTAGAATGGTCAGCTAATTCTAGAATGGTTGGGGTGTCTCTGATTTCATTCTTTAGTTGTAACAATTGTGAGGTTTCAAGAGTCATAATATTGATAGCAACGCCTAAGTCTACCAGGACTCAAGGAATTATTGTTTTTCCAATTTGCACTGAGACGGTAGGATGGCTGGGATCACCATATTTAACTGGGGGAACTTTACCCGACATTAGTGCAGACAAATCACCCATGACATGAACTGTGAGGGGATCTTTAGTTTTCCTACCGGGTTTCTTAACACAAATGTATCGCATAGTTCTGGCATAAATTGGTACGTCTCTTAGTGCTTGTAATAGTGGAATTTTGACATAAAGATTTTGTAATTCCCCTAGAAGATTGAAAGCAGGTGGCTCAGGCGTTTTAGTCAAAGCTAAACGCTCAAGAAATGGTGGTTTTATTGTTTCAGCAGTAGTGTTGGAGGATGATTGTACCTCTTCAGGTACATCATGCTTTTTTGTTTCCTCTTTATTGGAATCAGAAGAGGTAACATCAACAATGATATGTTCTACTATTTTCCCAGATCGTAAATGAATATCATTGCATTGCGCAGGGAAAAGAGAAAGTATAGGTTGGTTTTGAATATCAATGCACTGCACAACCTTATTATTGGGGTTAGGGTTAGGTTGTACAGGTAGTTGGGGCCTCATCATTTGATTGTTTGGTGGAGTACCTGATGGTAAGGAGAGTGGTTGCAGAAATTGTGATTGAGGTAATTGATTTGGGAACGAGGGTTGTTGACCTCTCCAATTTGGATTCCATTGGTTAAGGTAAGGTTGTTGTTGTGGAGGCCAAGGAGTCCACATTGCTGGATCTACAAAGGGAGGGTTCATTTGTTGCATGGGTGGGTAATTCATTTGATTGAGGTATTGCATTTGATTATAGGGAGGGTAATTTGCTTGATTAAAAGAGGGGTAGTTATTCCAATGATTAAAATATGTAAATGTCATATTAGGATTCATACTTTGTCCCCGCGGCTGCCATTGCCTTCTCTGTGTCAACAAATAGACAACTTCAACTTCTTCATCAGTTGGTTGTAATGTTGCCTTGATTCCTGGTAAATAAGGGCATTGTTGAGTTTCATGATCCTTATCACAAATGGTGCAGATTGGTTTTTTGTCCAATGGGCATTCCCTTCGTGGGTGCTTATCTCTGCATTTGGAACAAAATATGGACAGAGCTGCTTATGCTTTGGCTTGTTTCTTTTGAATCTGCAAGGTATCAATTTGTGAGGCAAAAGAGATTAACATTTCAGTTTTAAAACCCTTAAGTAAATTACCTATTTCGGCTCTTGTTGCTCCTCCACTGGCTGATTTTTGAACTCTTGAAAATGTGGTATCCCTACTATTTGATCTATTCCTTGAAGCTCCTCTTGAACATCTTTTACATAGGTTAACAATTTCATCGTATGATTCTTTAGATATGTCCCCTTTTCCAAGCATATTCAACATATCTAGACAGTAATCCCTTACTCCTTTTAGTAATTTTGTTTTAAGAATATCTTTACTTACATCGGGGTGACTGGATCTTTGTAGATTATACTGTAGCCTTTCTACAAAGTCCTCCAGATTTTCATCCTCTTTCTGCATCATCTTGAATAGTTCCTCTCTTTTTTCTCTTGTTCGGCAATAGTCTTGGTATTTATGTAGGAATTTTTGTTTCCTCTGATCCCATGTTATGATTACATGACCTCCAAGACTCATGAACCATCTTAATGCATTTCCTTTCAATGTTGCTGGAAATAGCTTTAATTTTTGAGCATTGGAAATTTAATCATAACTTATGCATAATATGTCAAACTCGAAAAGGAATTCATCAGGATCTTCTGAAGATAAACCATGAAATTTAGGTAAAGATGAGAGTGGAATATTCTTCATGGGAGCTACTCCTCTAGGAAGATCACCAATAGGAAATCCTAAGGTGGAAAAAGAGTTTTCGTCATTTACCTCTCCTTCAGGACCTGCCTGTTATTCATGGTGCAGTTCTTCATTATACTCATCCATGGTTTCTTTTGTTTGTTCCCCTACTACACTTGCTCGATCCTCAATGTTTTCTTCTGGTTTCTCAACTGTCTCAGGACTCCAAATCTCTTTCCCCATTTCAAAGTTTGCTTGAAAGGAAGGTTGGGATTTTGGTTTTCGAGAGCTTGGTTGCTGAGGAGCAACAGATTCAGATTTTGATATAATCTCGTCAATAAAAGTCTTTCTTCCTCCCCTTCCTCTGCCCCTGCCACCTGTAGGGTCAGTTTCTTTCGGGTCTCCGCGTCCTCTCATGCAATCTGTATATCTGAAAGAACATAAATGCTTTTGAAATCTATAATTGCCTTCCCCGGCAACGACGCCAAAATGTTGGTCACTGTAATTTCTTATTAACTAAACAATCAAGTGTTACATAAATTGTCAACCCAAGGAAGTTTGTTTATTTCAAAGGAAATCACACACTGTATATGCTCAATCTCAAAAGCAATCTAGAGTTGTAGTAAAAGTACATTAATCACACCTTGCCTTGAATAGACTGAAGTTCTACTTTGAATTACAGAAAAGCAATCTACCTATTGCAGAGTTCAAAGTTTAAGGAAATAATTATCCGAAGAATCCTGGATTACATTAAGAAACAACAACCTAGGAAAGAAATCTTTCAAGATACTGCAAAAGAAAAGACCAACTATTCTGTAACAGAGAACACGACCCTATTCCCCAAGCAGGAATCTTCAACACATGTTTCCGACTATCACACTTTCATGAACTCATTACTAATCAAAATGATTGACACGTACTAAAGGCTAACTATCGCAAATCACAGACTGTTTCAGCAACGAGATTTGTGTTCTGACTATTTCAACAACGTGATCTTCAAGAAACAACGATGGTTGATGCTGGCTTAAGGTGCGACTGTTGTGGCCAGTGTAACAACTCCTCTTTACTGCTGTGTTGATTGTTGTTCCAGCATCGCAGACCACGAACTGTTTCAGCAATGGGGTTTGCGTGCTTTTGACTGTTTCAGCAACGGGTCTTCAAGAAACAACAATAATCTGCAGTTTGAATTGTTTCAGCTCTATATGTTTATGATCGATGGCTAAGTATGAGAGTAATGTAAAATTACATGTAAAACAAATTAAACATATAGCAAAGAGAAGAGATGTTATATACCTTTGGAAAGATAGGGTAAGGTGATAATGTAAGCTTAAATGTGAGTGGAAAAAGGATGTAATGGTAGCAAAAAGTATGAACAAAAAGGTACATTATAGGGTCCTAACAGTTGTCTTGGTGATTGATCTTGGTGAGTAGATATGACGTAGTTGATGAGATTATTGTGACATGATGGTTTGGTGTATGGTTAATGAACTGGTTGGTGATACATGTTTGATGCATAATGGATATACATGACTGATACATAGCATGGCACATGATGTACATGGTCGATTTTGTGTTCATGATCCACCATTCATTGTTGAAATATATTTTTCTTCATGATTGATGCATGAGATAGTATGTATGTTGTCATACACTTGATGTATGGTATGACACAATTTTAGATGGTTGATGCATGGACAGGTCCAAGGATCGTCACAGGAAGAGAATATCATTCTTGAGTAGTTGATCTATGTTCTAGTTGAGCAATCCGATCTGCAGCAAAAGCAAATTGCGGTGGTAGCATATTGTTCATCTTGTAGAGAAGATATAGGGAGACATAACCACATGGGGAGTTATTCTTCTTCCAATGATTGGTTGCAGAGGCATGATTCCAATAGGAGAGATGATTGGCAGCCATGCCATCAATGTTGCATCATAGTTATTTCCATTTTCCAAAGGGGGAGAGACTATTAAGATGATGGAGCAACAGACAGTGGGAGAAACCCCAAGGAGAATTCAGTGAGGGGGAGCGACCCCAAGGAGTGAAATTCCATTTTCCCTTGATGTCAAAAGGGGAGAGATAGAAACATTGATGAGGAGCGATGATCACAGGGGGACCATGAGAATTTCCATGTCTAAGTGTTGACATCACTGTTGGTGTTGCCATCAATTCCAAAGGGGGATATTGTCAGACTACGTTGTCATTGATGTCAAAGGATTTATGTCAAGTGGTGTCATAGTGATGTGTAGATGGATTGATAGTGATGTGTTGTCATTGATGTATGATGTATGATGGGTTGATGTTATAGATGGATTGATGTGTAGATGGATAGATGTCCTATGATGGTTGTTAGGAAGCACCAAATGGATAAAATCCAAAGTGGACTCCTTATGGTGAAATCCCTCACAGGAAGACGCTTTGCGAAGTCCAAATGGTTATGTGGTTGAGAAGTCCTAGCAGTGTGGTTAGGGAACCCAAGTTTGTTTGAGGAATAATGTAATGAAGATCAATAAATTTTTTAGTGAAACTATTCTAGATGGATAGTACGTGTCGTTCCATTTCTGGTGATATGTGGAACGTCACATAACTCCTCACGGTTAGAGAGATATGGCCATGTAAAGTTGGAGAACCTTCATGTGTTGTCTAGAAGCCCCTAGAAGGTCAAAGAATTCAAATTATTCTAGAAGCTCCTGAAAGAAGTTGAACAGTCAAAGTGGTTAGTCACGTGTTAAGTGGTTGAAACAAGAAAATAATTTAAAATAAATTGGTTGCAACTAGAAGTGGAGAGTTTACTATTTGTGGATAAGTTGGTTGTAAATGGGCAAAGTGGTTAGAAGTGGGTTAGCTCGAAAATAAGGAAGTTGGTCAGAGGATAACCTCTAGAGGAAGATACTTAGAGAAGTATAAATAAGAGAGCAAGGGTCTCTTATGGTGTGGAACATTTTTAGCATATTGAAGATCTATTTTTGGTGGAAGGTTCATTGCAAGTACTCATGGATGCATCAAAAGTTATGCAAGTCTAAGGAAGCAAGGAAGTTTGACGATGAAAGTTTCGGAGGTTCAAAAAACCCTAGTTTTCTGAAGCTGTACGTGGGCTGCAGTGGGCCAGAGCGCATACACACGCAGGCTACAAATATCTAGGATGCATAAACATGCGGTCTGAAGAGAGGAAAGGTCGCGTACATATGGGAAGAGTCACAAAAGCTTGAATATATGTTGGTGCCAAGTCCTTGATCTCTGATGCCAGTTTCCAGGAAAATATTCTACAGGTTTAGATCGTTACAAAGGTTCTGGTACGATTATATGTTGTTTAGATACCTATATTTTATCATGGTATGGTGAATGCTTGAAGCATTCTTTGTATGGATGTTACGATGTTTGGATATGATAGATGTTGGATGGATGTTTGAGTGGTCCTGTTTTGATGTAGTTGTGGGATATCTGTGTTGTGTGATGGTGTATGCATGTGGAACATGCATAAGTTGTTGGATGCTGCATATTTATTGTGGTTGATGATGGTATAGGGTTGGTAGTGACTGGTGGATGTGACAGAGGAAGCAAGGGTCTGAAGGGAAGAAGTTGAAGTTCCAGAAACCCTAGTGTTTGAAGGTGTGTGTAGGCTGACAATATAAGAGGTCGCGTACATATGTGTGTTGCAATATAGACAAGTCATGTACATACACGTGATGCATTATAGATAGGTCGTGTACCTATTGACAAATTATTTTTGTCTACAAGCTAGGTCTTGTACTCGAGGGTTGGATTCCTCACATCTCATGGTGTTGATTTGCAAGCTGAGTCTTGCATTGAGAGTTGGTGCTCTTTTGGAGTTGTTTCTATTTTCAATTGATGCTGATAAAACCCCGATACTGTAGTCTCTTTTAACACATAATACAAAAGTTTACACATATATATGGTGTTCCTTGTGTTCTTAATTGTGATGGTGCATAGTTCTTTACTGTTAATATATGTCATTGAGATATGTTAACATGCAAGCAACTAAGTGTGAATGGAAGTAACGAGTAATGATGTTGTGAATGGTGATTTCTAACTAAAGTTTTGTAAGAAGTGTAAAAAGAGCCTCACACTGATTCACCTCCCCCTCTCATTGTGGTTGGCGTGTCCAACAAATGGCACTCCAAAGACATCATGAAAGAATGTTATTTTGAAAAAGAAGTTTTTGATGATGATTTTTTCCCCAAGACAAAGAACTAACAAGAATTGATTCCTTTTCTCAATGAGCAAGATTCATGGCTTGATGATGGAATACCCTATTCTTTTTTAGGAAGTGATGATTACACACACCTTATCCAACATTGGATTGTGAAAGCATGTAGAAACACACACCAACCTTGGTACGATCTTGGTGTTTTCTTCCATCTTAGGAATTCACCTCAATTTTCATCCATATAATAACATAGGTTCTATCCTATTATTGTAGGATGTTTGATGTAGCATTGTTTTGGTTTGTTTCCAAACACAAGGGGATATATCACATTGTTGCTGAGATGATATGGTGTCTTCTTTGGTTCTTTGATTTCACTTAGCATTGCATATTTTTGTTGTAGAGTAGGGTAGGAAAAAGAAGCTCAATGTTCATGAGTAGTATGTTTCATTTATCTGTTCTCTTCGACATTTTGGGCTCATGCATTTATTTGTAATGTCTCATGAGAATGAGTAGTTTGATGAAAATTCTCAACTCTTTTGTAATATATTTGTATTGAATTTTTTTTTGTTTATTTATTTAGTTTTTGGTACTAACATATCTTTGGAAAATCCTTCAGATACTTCCCCTCATTACAAGGATGGTAGCCAAGGTAAACCATATATTCTTCAAGGCACAAGGCTAGGTAAAAAACAAGGCTCAAATTTGTTACAACAATATATTCATTATGAGCTCAACATGTCACTTATGGGAATAGAACCTAGGTGGGGATGATAACACTTCGTCCCACAACCACTTGGGCTAGACCCAATTGAAAATTGAAGACATTTGTATTGTGTGCATGGATTTGAATTTTTTGATCCATCCTATCATGGATAGTCAACCCTTTGATTCACTTTGCAAGTAAAACTTCAATAGAGATGATGCAGTTCTCTTGCACCACATAAGGGATTACAATCCCCATATAAAACTAGTTGTTAGACTTTGAAATGCATGGCTCTCTCCGCATGTTCATTGACCTTTCTTCTCTCACGAGAAAAATAAGAGATTCGTAGAGTTAAGTGGTAGTTACAAACTGTGAGAGACACTTGGAGGTTAATCACTTTTCTCTATCTTTCCCAAGCACCATTCATCATTTGGGGCAAGGAAAAAGGCGAAAAGGAGCATTTATGACTTCATGGAGGCTTTTCATAGGAACTTCTCCACCATGAGGTTCCTCTTGGGGAGATTTGGCACATTTTTGAGGCAAGGTTACATGGGTTGCATTACCTTTTTCTTGCATCATAGATGAAGATCCTTATTCCTAGGTTGAAGCCAAGGATTGGGACCACATTGGTGGCTAATATGACTAGGAAGGGATCCCTATAACATGAATGCTCAACTATATTAGGAGTCTAAAGAATGACATATGGTAAGAAAATTGGGTTAACAAGCATACAAAAAGAAACATCCTACTTGGGAGGGTGCCTGATTTGAAACTAGGGTGACACTGATACCAAACTTGACTTGGTTATAGGCCACTTAATGAAGGTTGGATTTACAATTGCGTATCTATTGAACTTGATTGCGTCAAAAGTGGAAACATGTGCTTATGAATACTTGAATCCAAATTGAAAATTAACTTAGTGAATGTGTTGTTAGTCTCATATATCAATTACTTAATGCATTAATAATCATAATTGCGGAAATAAAACATGCATAAGAAAACATGAGACAAGAGATCACTGAGCTGTTAACAAAGTTCACCAGGACATCCTAGCTACGTCTCCAGATCCACTGGAAATATGAATTGTTGTATTATCCTTCCTTTGAAAGGGATGACATATTCTCTCAAAATATGGCACTTTCTCCTTACAGGGATGAAACCCAGAGCAACCTTAAGGCTCTCACATAAGTGAAATTTATTCATACACCAAAAGGACTAGATTCTCCCCATGGAGGGGGGCTCAAATCTCCCAATGATGGGGCTTATAGACCACAAGCATGATTGCTTGTTTTTTTCCTAAAAGATCTCCCCCAAATCTCTCCTAATGAAGGGGTTTAAATAGTTTCCCTTGCTCCATAATTCAAGGAGACAAGATCCACAAATTCAGGATTTAATAGCGAAACTTGGAGGTTATTTATAAGACATATCAAGGTATCTTTGGTGAAAATTTTAGATTTCGGGTCATTATACGTTTGGAGATATACCCTGTGGAAGATAGGGTTTTTGAATAGTCTTATAACTAGTCTCAAACATGTATTGTGGGTAAAAAAATCATATATTCTTCATAGCATATCCAAATTTAGTGAGACTAGTGACATTTGAAAGAGGACAAACCATAGTTTTTTGGTACAATTTTCACAATATGGTATTAAATATTGGATATGTGGAACTCTGTACAAGTTTTTTCTCCAGGAAAGACCAAAATTCAACAAGGTTTGGGAAAGTTACCATAACTTTCATTTGGCACGCAAAAAGTTTGGTTAGGCATGTGGCATTGCAGAGAAGACATATCAAAGTACTATAAGATCAAATTTTAGACACAGAAGGACCAGAATTTCAGAAATACATCAAAAGAAAGGTCATCCAAAAGGACAAACTCCAAATCTAGGTCTCAAAAGTACGTAACTTACAATTGGAATAAATTTTGATTGGAAGATTTGTTTTTGGTGATTCAAAATTTGTGATAAAGATAAAATATAGGAGTATTATTATTTTTTTCTCACATATAGCCAAAAAAGTTTTCGACACCAATTAAACCTATAGAAACATCGCACTGGACATCGAAAGAAAATGAAGATTTCGAAAATAGACTATCCTAATTAAATTACCAAGTTGATGAAATGAATGGTAGTATGTTGAAACGAGTGGATTTATCAGATTATCAAGAATCCCTAACAAGGAAAATGGAAAAGAATATTGAAGAGAAGATGAATGAAAATCAAGAACATATGGTAAAGAAGATGGATGACATGAAAAAAGATGGATGAAATGGAAAATAAGATGGATGAAAATAAAGTAGAAGTACAAAAATCCATGAAGGATTTGAAAAATTACTTATCTTCCATGATCTTCTAGGCTTTAGATGAGAGACCTCCTAAAGGAGATATAAAAATGCAAGGAACTCATGAAAATAAGGGTAGTATTCAAGTTGAACAACTTCCATATAATAAACAATTTTCTAGTGGATTTAACTCTATTAGTGGAGTTAATTATAGTGGGGGTCCTAAATTCAACCTTCCCAAGATTGAATTAAATAAGTTTGATGGAACAAAGATCTTTACCTGGGTGAACCAAATAGAGCAATATTTTGAATTGCATAATATTATAGATGATAAGAAAAAGATTCACATAGCAACCTTGAACTTTGAGATAAAACCATATCAATGGTATTAATGGATAGTTAAAAGGAATCCCCCTCTTTATCATTATACTTGTGGTTTATTTACAAGAGACTTAGAAGCACAATATTGGAAAGTTTGGGAACATGACTACTTCACCCAATTGACAAGAATCAAGAACTTACATGATATTAAAGATTATGATTCATAATTTTAGGTCTTGGCCCCAAGGGTGGATGACATAAGTGATGAAAATTTGTTGGAAGCTTACATGGGTGGATTAAAACAAGACATTAAACATGAGATTTTCTTAATACATCCTACAAATGTTATGGAAGCTATGAAAATTGCTCGTCATATTCAAGCAAAAAATAAGGCTACAGACAAGTCTACCATTGGAGCATACACATGAAGCAAAGATCATTTTGGGGTTCATAAGACAAGCATACCTCAATTAACAAATTTGACACCTCGACGAATGGATGAAAGAAGAGGAAAAATACTATGTTTCAATTGTGACATCAAGTACAATAAGGGGCATAAATTTGGTGAGAATAAATTATTCTGCATAGACTCCGAAGATGAAGAAGATCGGGAATTGGAACCACCATAAGATCTAGATCTATAAGAAAATACTCCAACAATATATTATCATGCATCGATTGACATCGATACTCCACAAACCTTCAAGACACAAGGATACATCAAGAAGAAAAAGGTAACAATATTGATTGATTCTGGTAGTACCCATAATTTCATCAATTACAAATTAACAAAAGATCTCAATTTCTTTGTATATCCCACACCAGAGTTTCAAGTAATGATTGCAGATGGAGGTACCATAAATTGTTTATGGAAATTCCATAGTATTAAGCTCAACATGGGGGAGTATTTTCTGGATAGCCCCATGATTTACATCCAAATGGGGGGTGTTGATGTTGTATTAGGGGTCCAAAGCTTAAAATCATTGGGAAAAATGGCCCTTAATTTTCAAGTTCTTTTCATGATATTTTCCTCATATGGAAAGGAAATTGATCTTAGAGGTATCCAAGGGAAACCCTCTAAAGTGATAAGCTCTAAAAACATGAAAAAATTACTCAAAAAGGGACATCGGGGTATAGTTGCACAATTGTGCTCACTTGATGTTCAAACATATATATCCTATGCTTCATTAGAACTCCAAACAATTAACAACATTCATTCTAAGGTATTTGGTGAAATCCCTAAGGGTCTTCCACCTGCTCAAGATCATGACCATGCTATTCATTTGCAACTAGAAAGTTTAACACCTAACATTGGGCCTTACAAACATCTATATGCATAGAAGAGTGAGATTGAGTGCATGATCGGGGAAATGTTAGACACTGGAATCATTCAATGTAGCCAAAGTTCTTTCTCTTCACTAGTGGTGATGGTCACAAAAAAATATGGTTCATGGCGTATATGTCTAGATTATAGACAACTCAACAAAATGACCATTAAAGATAAGTTTCCTATTCATGTCATTGATGAATTATTAGATGAATTGCATGGAGAGAAATTCTTTACTAAGCTAGATCTTCGTTCGAGATATCATCAAATTAGAATGAGGTAGGGAGACATTCCTAAAACATATTTTAGAACACATGAAGGTCAATATGAGTTTTTGGTTATGTCATTTGGACTTACTAATGCACCTTCAACATTTCAAAGCTTGACGAATTATGTTTTCAAGCCCTTCCTTAGAAAATTTGTGATAATATTTTTTGATGAAATACTAATATATAAAAAATCTTGGGAAGAGCATGTATAACATGTTGAAAACACATTAAAACTATTGGAAGCGAAACAATTGTATGCAAAGCCTTCCAAGTGTGCATTTGGGGTTCAAGAAGTGGAATATTTGGGTTATATTGTATCTCATGAAGGTGTAAATGTGGGCCCTAACAAAATTAAATCTATGAGGGAATGGTCGATTCCCAAAACCTTGAAGAAACTTAGAGGATTCTTAGGGTCAATAGACTATTATCGCAAGTTTGTCAAGAATTATGGTCAAATAGCAGCACCTCTAACAACATTATTAAAGAAGGAATACAATTCTTGGACCAAAGAAGCAACCAAATCTTTTGAAAACTTAAGGATGCTATGTGTACTACTCCTGTCCTGGGCACACCCGAATTTACAAAAACATTTATTGTGGAGTGTGATGCCTTAGTCTATGGAATTGGTGTAGTTTTAATGCAAGAAGGATGCCCCCTTGCCTTTGAAAGAAACCAACTTAAAGGACAAAACTTAGTCAAACCCATTTATGAAAAATAAATGTTGGCCATACTATACGTAGTTTAGAAATGATGCCCTTACCTAATAGGAACACACTTCAAAGTAAAAATAGATCATGATAATCTGAAGTACTTCTTGGAGCAAAAATTGTCTTAAGAAGAGAAACAAAAATGGGTTACAAAGATGCTAGGTTATGAATTTGAAATTATCTCAAAAAAAAATAAAACATAATGTCGTGGCAGATGCCCTTTCAACAAAAGAAGAAGAAATAGAAGGTTCACTATGTGCTATTTCTATTCCACAATCTGATTGGGTGGAAGAAGAAAAGATAGAATGGAAGAAGGATCAATAGGTATGCAAGATCATTCAACAACTACATGAGGACCCCACTTCATTAGACAATTTTGTATGGAAAAATGATTTGTTATGATATCATGATCGCCTGTATTTATGTAAGAATTCCCAACTCAAACAGAAGGTCCTTTTGGAATTGTACACTTCTCCTATATGAAGACATTCATGATTCTTGAAAACATACACAAGATCAAGAATGATTTTTTTTGGGAAGGGCTTAAAACTAATGTTCAAAATTTTGTGTCTGAATGTTTAGTCTGCCAACAGAATAAGGGAGAAACAATCAAGATGCCAGGTATCCTACAACCAACCAGGTCTCCTACATTGGGAAGAATTTTCAATGGATTTTATTACATGTTTACCCAAATTCGAAGGAAATACTGTCACCATGGTAGTAGCAGATCGATTAACATAGTATGCCAATTTTTGCTCTCTTTCTCATCCTTTTAAAGCAAGTACAATAGACACAACATTCATGAAAATAGTTGAAAAGATACATCATTATTATGGGTAACATCATGAAGGTGGGTAACACTTTCGTGAGAATGGGGGCATAAATAATTGTTAGAATCACTTTTTTGGCCGAAGTTTTTAACTTTTCTGCAGAAAACGTACACTTTTTGGCCAAAATGCTGCACGTCAAATCGAATGGCGCAAGAACGAAATCCCTCAATTTTGTGTAATAAAAATGGTAGCCGGTTTGAAGGACCGTTTATTTCTTATGACTTCAGTTAGAAAACATCTTTCGGCCGAAAACCTGCAAATGGGACAGTTTGCAAAAAACTCCCAATTCTCTCCAGCTTACTTCAACTTTGGAGGTAGAAGACTCTTGGAAATACAAATAATTTAGTTTCGGAACTGATACCAACATTTTGAGAATTGAATCTACTTTCATTTAATATAATTCATATTCATTTTCATTGTTTTTAGCTTATTTTAATTAATTTTTCAAAAAAATCACTGCATAATATTTTTAGGTGACATTATGATTCAGTCAAATGAAAAATCCATATATGTAAAAATACATAGTGGGAAATTATGGAAAACTTATATTAATAAGCTTTAGACTGTCCTCTTCAAAAGGATATTTTTATATTTTACTTTTAAGTAAAAATTAATAAAATTACACGACGGGTAAAAAAATGTGTTTAAAATCTGCAACTTTTTCAGATTGGTCAACTTAAAAAAATTGTAGAAATTATAATATTCATCCGTTAGATTCAAAACTATAGTCATCATAAAATAGGGTCTCTATAGATTGTTGCATCATATTTTGTTTGTCAAAAACAAAAGTTTAATAATAGATACATTGTTGGGGAAAAACATAACTCATTACCATTCCCTTCATTTTTAAGGAACAATAGAAAGCTAACAAAATTCTTGACAAGTTCTTTTTTTACTCTAAAGTGAAAATCTAAATGAAAAAAAAAAAACTTTTCTTTACCAGAAGTTGAAGAATCTGTGAATATATATATTATTTTCTCAAAAAACAAGCAAAATAGATCCAATTTTCACTGGAAATTTTTGGACTGAATTATTTCCTTGTTTGGGTACTTAATTGGCTCACAACTCATCTTACCACCCTCAATCCGATGGACAAAATGAGATTGTGAATAAATTTCTAGAAGGATATCTTTTTCGTTTTGCATCCGATAAACATATACAATGGGTCAAGTGGTTTCCTTTCGCTAAATGGTGGTACAACACATCCCTCCATACTTCATAAAAAATGTCCCCATTTCTGGCACTTTATGGATATCATCCTCCATCCATTACATCACCCTTGAAAGGGAAAACAAAGGTTCAAGCAGTGGAGGACCACATAGGGAACCAACAAGAGGTTCTAAAACTATTGAAGGACAACATGGTTATGGAACAAAATAGGATGAAACAACAAGTAGATCAACATCACAGTGAAAGAGAATTTGAAGTGGGGGATTGGGTATTTCTAAGGCTAAAGCCATATACATAGATGTCCCTCAAGCAACAAAAGAAGGAC
The DNA here is from genome assembly GCA_009831015.1 of Picea engelmannii. Lineage (NCBI taxonomy): Eukaryota > Viridiplantae > Streptophyta > Pinopsida > Pinales > Pinaceae > Picea > Picea engelmannii. The sequence continues at coordinate 9,420 of ML794859.1, read as the reverse complement.
ACTAAATTAACACCCAAATATTATGTCCCCTATAAGGTGTTGCAAAGTATTGGAAGGATGGATTGCAAATTGGAGTTGCCTCCATATTCACGTGTACATCACTTGCTTAAAGAAGGTAATCGACAACAAGATCCAAATACAAACCATTTTACCAGAGATCAATGAAGAAAAAATCATACTAAAACCAAAAACAATCCTTGAAACAAGGATTAAGCAACTAAGAAATCGAGCAACCATGGAGTACCTCATCAAATGGAAGAACCTACCAGTGGAAGAGGCAACATGAGAAGATGAGTTCTTCATGCAAAAAGACCCACAATTAGTCAAGTGTCGAGGACACACATGTTTGAAGGGGAGGGGCATGTTAAGACCTACACAAAGCCCCATTTTATGTGTAAAACCCCTTATTAATCCCCAACTATTGAATTATTACATTTATAGTATTATAATGGTATGTTGTCTAGAACCCTTCATGGTACCCTTTCATTATAATTGTACCCTTTGTCTCATATATATATACCAATGAGACCTAGTCTTACGATCAACTTATCACATCTCATACTGTATTCTAAATTGGAGATATTGTAAAATGAGGTTTCCCCCTCGAAGTGGATTGGAATTCATTGACTTTTTATCATTTTTAAGGCATGAGATCATAACATGGATATGTTGAGTATTGTATTATAGAAATATTAGCTTGTGGAGTGATAGGTTTCCATAAGGAGTATTTGATTGTATCACCCTACCTTAAGGTTCTCTATATATTCTTGTGTTGTCTATTGTGATGCATTTCTGTTATTTTTAAGTTAATGGTTTCCAATGAGACCTAGTCTTAGGATCAACTTATCACATCTCATATTGTATTTTGAATTGGATATATTGTAAAAGGAGGTTTCCCCCTCGAAGTGGATTTTAATTCATTGAATTTTTATCATTTTTAAGGCGTGAGATCATAACATGGATATGTTGAGTATTGTATTATAGAAATATTAGCTTGTGGAGTGATAGGTTTCCATAAGGAGTATTTGATGGTATCACCCTACCTTAAGGTTTCTCTATATATTCTTGTGTTGTCTATTGTGATGCATTTATGTTATTTTTAAGTTAAGGGTTTCCAATGAGACCTAGTCTTAGGATCAACTTATCACATCTCATATTGTATTCTGAATTGGATATATTGTAAAAGGAGGTTTCCCCCTCGAAGTGGATTGTAATTCATTGACTTGTTTATCATTTTTAAGGCGTGAGATCATAACATGGATGTGTTGAGCATTGTATTATAGAAATCTTAGCTTGTGGAGTGATAGGTTTCCATAAGGAGTATTTGATGGTATCACCCTACCTTAAGGTTTCTCTATATATTGTTGTGTTGTCTATTTTGATGCGTTTTTGTTATTTTTAAGTTAAGGGTTTATCTTTTATCTACCAAGGTTCACTATAGAGTCTAGAATCTCCAATAAGCATACTGGAGCATTCACAACACTTTTTGATAATCCATCTGTGGTATTATTTGATTCTCTGAAAATATGGTAGTAATTGAAATGCTCCAACTTTCATAACTTTTCTTTAACCCTTCTAATAAGATGATCCAACACCAAATTTAAATCCTTGCTCTCCCCTGAAATGTAATTGATCACCAACTGAGAGTTGTCAAAGATTTGAATATCTCAAATACCTCTTTCTAGTGCAATCTCCACCTATAATAGAGCACCTTTACCTCAACCACATTATTAGAATCAAACCCTAATCCATAAGAAAATGATATTGAATGATGCTCAAGAAGAAGAGTACTCCTCTTGGCCCACATTTTCCAAGATTTCCTTCAGAAGCATTGTCGAAAAGCCCCCAAGGCATGTACTTGTCAATGCATGGTTACATAATATACCTAAGATCATAGATAGTGATCTCCTTCCTAAACCCTTTGAATGCATATTTGATTTTGAAAAAAAACTTGCAAGGGAGAGATCACTTCAACCTCAAAAAACATCCCAGTTCTTATTTTCTAGATAGTCCAACGTACCAGTAATAACAATGCTTCAAATTGTCCCAAAGAGAGGAAGGACAATATATTTGTAATTGTAGACCAATTAACCAAATATACTCTCGTTGTTGGAGTATCATCAAATGGTAACGTTAGTAAAATTATCAATAGTTGTGTGAAAAATGTTTATAAAGTCAATGATTTCCTAGTCATTGTTAGTTATAGAAATCCAAAATTCACCAGCAAATTTTGGATGGAAATGTTTCACAATGTAGAGACCACATTAAAAACATGAGCATGTTTCATCATCCTCAAACTGATTGAGAAACTGAAGTTGTAAATAAATTCCTTGAAGGTTTCTTAAGAAACTCTATAAATGGTTATCCATTGCAATGCCATAAATAGTTGTTCTTCTGAAATATTGGCACAACATTATCTACCACACTTTTGCAAATATGACCCCTTTCGAAACTTTATGTGGATATCCACCACCATTGATAAAGGAATATGTTATTCACAATTCCAAGGTCCTTGATATCAACAAACACATAGCTCCTTAAGATGAGGTCCTTTATATCGTGAATAAACATCTTAGCAAACAAAGGATTGAATCAAACAACACTTTGACTTGAAGCATGCTGATCCAAAGTTGAAAGTAGGAGATTGGGTGTTTGTCTAATTCAAACTTTGTAAGCAAAATTCAAAAAAACATATGAATACCATAAAGTTGCTTTGAAAAACATATGAATACCATAAAGTTGCTATGAAGTATTATGATTCAAATAACTCATCACATTCAAAAGCAAATAGCCCAAGGGACTTATGTATTAGACATTCTAGAGAAAGACAAGCTACACAATGGATTTTATGTCTCTTGTTTGAAGAAAAAGTTGTTTGAAGAAAAAGTTAGCTCAAATCAATGCTCTTATATAATAATAAAAAAAAGTAGACTTGCGCTAGAACCTTGGAGAATTCTTCAACTTATTGTAATCCAAGACCATTTCCAAATATTTTATACAATGGTGGAACCTCTCGAAGAGAATGGAGATTTCTAAGTCAAACATTCGTCTTTATCAATGCTTTGAAGTAGAAGCATTTTAAAAGATGATTTAGAGTGACCTTTTAATCTTATTAATGACAAGGCTTAACATTAATTCTCTACATTCTAAACTAATTAACATTGATAAATAAATATAAAATTATTTAAAAACAAAATTAATTTATAAATTGTAATAAATATAAAATTCAATTACATAGACTTATTATATATTAAGTATTGATAAGTCCTTAAGGTTATGTTATAGGTTGTGTATAAAATTTGGAAAAACAAAATTTAAAAAAAAATTATATATAAGCTATACAGAGTGAACTTGTCAAAGGTGATTTTCTTTGCCCCAAGGATCTGACTGTTAAAGTCTATGGAGATGTTTATATTCTACTCCTCATTGATTTGAACCCATAATCTCTTAGGAGGAAACATATGTTCTTAACCATTAGACTCACTCAAGCTATACCTTTAGGTCCACTCAAGTTGTACCATTAAGTCCACTCAAAATAAGAAAGAATATATTTGACATCATGAATATATTTTATGTATATGAAAAGCAATGAGATTTCACCATTTTCTTCTTGGATATTTATGCCATGAATTTCTTTTAATAGAAAGGATTAAGTATATTTGTTAAATGTTTAAAACTATTAATATTCATAGCTGCTTCAAAGGTAATACAAATAATTAAAAAATACAAGCTTTGCTTTGATTTATTTTTATAAGAAAGAGAACAAATAGTGTTAAAATCCTCTCATCTCAAGTACGATAGAATCTTACAAGTATTAGTATTAGGTGGTAATTATTTAGATTTTAGTGATTAGATTAGAATGTCAATTACATTATTATTATTATTATTAATAAAATTTTAATTAATTATATTATGATAAAAAAATTGTTCGGATTATTAATATAAGATTTCTAAATCAAAATGAATGATAATATAAGTATGTAATAATTAATATAAATTTATCTCTAACCAATTAAAAAAAGAAGTATATATATAAAAAACTTAATTCTGTAAATATTTATAAGATTTTAAGTTTAAATGGATTTATGCTAATTTATTTTACTATATTTTTATAATTATTATGACTTTTAAAAGCTTTTTATTATTATAGTTGGTTATTTTCATTTTTTTCCCCAAGAAAAAATTGAATAAATTTACTAAAGACAACAAAATTGCATGAGTTGAATACCATAAGTGGTATTTCAGGAAACCCTGTTGGATCACAACTGAAAGGACCAAAGGTCTGTACATAAAAGGAGCACTTTGATCAACATGATGGGGATCATAACCTAAAATTTTATAAACCTAGTGTTACCCTCCCCCAACCTAGGGGTAACTAAGGATATGATGTCTCAAGGCCCGCATGTAGCAGACATAGAGTTTCAAGAGCCAGATGATCAACTAAGCCCACATTGAGAAGACAAAATCCCCTCCTCTCCACCACACATCAACATTCATCATCAACAACATAGCAACATCTTCCCCACCAGCTTGGCCCAGAAAGGACAACAAGTCTTGCTTCATGAGGTAACAAGTTTGGTTTCATGGTAAGTGTCACCTTAATATTTGAAGCATTTGAGCATGTTGCAAGGGTCCTCTCTTGATTATGGAACGTTTGCTTGGAAATTATACCTTTTGCCTTATTTCACCTTGGTGGTTGACATGGTTTCCTAGTAAGTGGGCCATCCTTGAGAAAAGGGTTGCTACTAGGGGGTCTCTTTGAAGGGTCATTATAGCATTCTCACTCATACTTGCCCCTTTCCACACCTCTTCCCCTCGATTTCCTCATCTTTTGGGTTTTTGGGTTCATTGACCCCAAGAAGGGATTGTACCTCATTTCATGGGAAGAAGGGGTTGAAGGCCCATAAGTGTTGTAACTAGCATTGTAAAAGTCAAAATCCATAATCTATCCTTCTAGGTGTTCTCCCTAAGGTCATGAGAGCAATGAAACGCTTCTCCATAAAAATAAAGGACCTCTAAAATAAAATAAATAAAAAATGTCTTGCTTGATGGGGGAATGCACTGAGGTGTCCTTTAATTTCAAATGCATATGGCACTCAATGTATTTCAACTTCAAGTGGCATTGCAATGCTCTTTTACTTTCCATTGCATATAGCACTCAATGTTTAGAACATAAAAAAATGAAAGGAAAATAAAAGGCTTGGAAAAATGTTGCATTGCAAACGAAGGGATGCAACACACCCTCCACAAAGACACCCATATATGAGACAATATGAGCCCCTGATATGTCAAGAACCCCATGCCCAAAAGTACTACCCCAATCCATCTCATACTCACTACATGGCCAAGAGAGGGTATTCTTGGGAAACATTCCTTGACTTGGGGATTGGCCTACCCAATAAGGCGCCATGACACCCCTCCCATATCTAAATTTGGCAAAGTATATAAGGTCTTTGAACATTTATTTAATTTGAAAAAGGGGGACTTAAAGAACTAGTTTGGGTGGTTCTTTTATTAAATGTGGCTTACTTGGCATGATTCATTTGACTTGTGGACCCTTGGAGGGTGTATTTGCTTGTCTTTACATGACCCTTCCAGGTGAAAACTATTCATGGAGGGACTAAGCCACTTGGACCTTCATAGGGGCTTGGAAGCCCAATGGATAGATGTTGCGCCCCACTCGTTGGAGGTCTAGGCTGATGAACGTTGCACCTTGGGAGAAGTATCAAGCACTTGTACAAGGCCTAGAGGCATGAAGAAGAGATGACGTCACCCTCCTATGCCCAAATGTCCTTCCTTTGGAGCACGACGTCACACTTTTGAGGGGACGTTTTTCCATTTTGGTACACTTGGTGGTGTTGTAGGCTTCAAGCCCCACTCTCTTGCTTGATTTGGGGGTGACGTGGCACATTTCTAGCATGACTTCCTAGCCTTTGGAGGCTTATCTTCACACATGCCATCTTGGAGAGGAGTTTTATGGGCTTATGTCCCATCATTTGGTTATTTTTGGTCATTTTGTAGCCTACGTGGGCAAAAAGAGCAAATCGATTTGCTAATTAACCATTGTAACTTAGGTTTTAACCTAAAATTATAGATTTAATTGTAAAGTGGACAAATATGACATGGGTTTTCCTCATATAAATATGAGGCAAGTCATTTTCATTTTGATATAACTCATCACTTGATAATATTGCTCTTGGACTGAAATTTCAGCCCTCTTGGACAATTCGCTATGTCTGTTTTTCTTCTGCAATGGATGCAATACTTGTTACTTGGAGTATTAAAGGCTAGCGATTTCTCTTGGTTGTTTGTCTTGGCAAAACGATGGATGATATCTTGGTAGCAAGGGTTTATTTGCATGCTATCTCTTGGATTTGGTGAGTAATTTATGCAATTTATTGTTGTCTTGCTTGTTTAAATTCAAGGAAAATATCTTAAACCCTAGAAGAAGTAAAATGGCTTACACCCTCCACCAAAATTAATTCTTCTTTGCTATTGAAAGATTATAAGGCTTACAACAAGAAGTAAGAGGGTTTGCACCCTTGTTTCAAGTCTTAGCTAAGCTTTATTTCTCTAGGGAGTAAGAGGATTTACACCCCTAGAGAAACATTAAACCCTAGTTCAACTTGGATCCCAAGTTAGACGATTTGGAAGGATTGTTGTTGGGTGTTATAAGGGTTTAAATCTCAACAATAGCCTCTTCTTCCTCTTTGGTTAGTTTGTCTTCCAAGGAAGAGACTCCATTCACCCAATAACAAGGTACTAATATTTGCCTTGGAGATTGTTAATTGTTGCATTGGTAAACATGAAAATTGATGGTTTGGAATTGTTCAAGTTGGATTTGAATTTTACATACTTTGGACTCTCTTATTCTTCAAGGCATCTTGATTGGTCAAGTGGTTATTTTGTTGTAACAAACATTAAGCTACAACCATGACGGTTGCAACAAAACACTCTTTCTCATACAATTTTCTCACTTTCCTTCCACTGAAAATTGTTTGTAAGCTGTGATAATTAATCTACAGATAAAGGGCTATTGTTTGGATGGTTTACTTGCTGATTTTGGTGGTTGGAATTTGTTGTTGTAGAAAAAGTTTGCTACAACCATAGGGATGTCATAATTCTTTCCTGATAACACTCTTTTACGATTCTCTTTTAACATCAAAATCTTGGTTTAAGCATTGGAAAATTGTGTACTAATTGCAAGCTTTCTTATTCAATAACATACGTTGATTTTGATGGTCTAATTTGCAGTTGTTACAATTATATTGTTGCTGATATATCTCTGTTATATGATGCAATTTTGGGACAACAAGGTTTCTTGTCGATTTCCCTTTTGTCTTGGGGTTTATTCTATCATATATTGTCTTGGTTTTGGTTGTCTAACATTTGTTTTGCAACTACTATTAATTGACAACCTTTTCCTTGACCAATACTCTTCCTCCATCAAGCTTCAATATCTTTAATTGTGACCTATAGGGGTGGTTCCTTCAGCTCTTGGCCTTTCCCCTTGCAATCCCTCTAGGGTCACCTGGGAAGCCTCCCCTGTGTTGGGTGTGTCCATCACTAAAACAAGGGGGATATTTATTGAGGTGATAGTGATAGGTGTCCCCAGTTGTGTCACACACTTGTTGCTGAAGTTGGGCTTTTCCCAAACTACAGACTATGCGATAACACCTATATTAGAACTAAGGGACATATGTTCACCCTTGAGGTGGCCTTTTAAAAAAAATTTGTCCATGTACCAAGTAAAAGTTTATAAACCTATATTAGAACTAAGGGACATCTCTTCATCCTTGAGGTGGCCTTTTACAAAAAAAATTGTCCATGTACCAAGAAGCAATAGTATTTCTGAGCATTTATAACTAGAAAAAAGAAAAACAACCATGTAGCCTTTATAGAAAAATTCCAAAAACATCTTTGAAATGTCATATTTTGCTAACTTATCACTAAAATAGAGAGAATTTTAGAAGTAGGACTCATGAAAATAAGAAGTAATTTGTCCCTCGAGGGACTCTTTGATTTCCTAGGTGCCTTCTTCTAGCTCAAGGGACTCTTTGATTTCCTAGGTGCCTTCTTCTAGCTCAAGGTTTGGAGAGTATATCAACTTCCATGTTGTTTTCCTTGTAAATATGAGCAAAGGTAATGTGGGAAAAAGAAGATTGGAGATTCTTGATATCACAGAATAGTCGCTAGAGCATGAAGTTCCTTAAAACAAATTCTCCCTTTAACCATTTGATCACTAGGAGAGAGTCTCTAAGATCTTGGATTTGTGTGATTCCCTTTTCCATAGTGAGGATTAAAACCAACTTGAGAGTTGTGAGTTCATTGTGATTATTTGTGGACTAACCTGTTCCGGCTTTGAAGTTGAGGAAGTGGTTTTGAGAGAGGTAAAGCATACCCCCTGCTCCACTTTTGGAGGGTCTCCTTGAGAAGCTCCATTGAAAAAAGCCCAAGGGATTTGGGTGTTGATATTTATGTTAGAACTCCGACCCTGTTGATGGGTGGAGGAAAACTAAGGGAAGACACTTAATATGTTGAGGCTTTGGTGGCACAATGAAATGGCAAAGTGTCCTTATTCTCAAAAAGTTTTATGTTTCTTGCTAACCAATCTCCCCCGGCAAAGGTCAAGGACAAGGCCTTGAATGATCTTATGTACTTGTCATTGTATCATCCTTTTAACGCTGCTTTGATCGTGGCCCCTTGCCATTTGAATTTCAGTCCTATAAGACCTTCAATTTATAATTGATTATTTTATTTTATTTTTTATCTATTTTATTCTCAATTTAATTTGTTAATGATATTCAAGTAACACATTTACTTAACCTGTAAATTCATCTAATTGAACAATTACTTTTAAACTCTAAATTTAACGAATACATATATAAATTTATCCCTTTTTTCTAATAAACATATATTTTATATTAACAAATTAAAATTTTTATGACAATAAGCTATCACATATACAGGACATTCGATGTTAGGATTCTTTTAACCTTATCCTTATATTCCAGATGGTCATCACTAAACCTAAAACCACACCCACACTATCTGCCAAAACAATAATATATATATTACTTTAAAAAGAATCATACTAGAATATATATTACTTTAAAAAAAATCATGATGCTAACTGTATTTTTAGTATTTACCTACTTGCCATAATTTATATGCACCATAGCTGTCTTTACTGATAAAGAAAACAAAACATATTACTAATTTATGTTGAGTTCTGAGTTTTAGAATCTGATATATATGATAATTATGTTCGAGTTCTGAGTTTTATTAATGTACAAATAGTTTATCCACAATATGCAAATCTTTATAAACAAACAGACAAGCTGGGCTAATGAATATAGACGAGTAAATACAGACTTTGAAGGTCGTAGATATGTTCCAGCTCTGAGCTTAGCTAACTTA
>ML794858.1:880632-905473 GCA_009831015.1 Picea engelmannii | reverse complement strand
GATTAATAATTGGCATATCCATTGAAAAGTGGTGACACCATTATGTCTAATACTAACCTAGTTGATTCAACAAGTTATTATCCAAGTTTCTCTTGGGAGGTATTGATTAAAACCTTATGTGGTGGACCGTCCCTGCAAAACCTCAATGAAATTTCATGAGAACCCTAATAGGATTAACTAGAGGGACCTCTTAGTCATTATCTAAGATGTTCCATTATACATTGAATAGCTGAGATTTAAAACTAATGTGGATGTTTTCACCCTTGGGATAATTGCAAGCAATTAATTATGTGCCTAATAACTCTAATACACTCTTGTACCACCTACATTCCTTATACTCTAAAGATTTCAATGAACAATATACATCATTCTAAATATTTTGAGTAATATAATAAAAAGGAAGTATCAAGAACTACAAGTAAACCCACCAAGGTACTAAACATGCCTGCTAGCAGTGGGGCCATGCTTGTATGGTACTAAGGTAATCCCATCGGGGTACCTGCTGGCAGTGGGGCTATGCCGGGTAAAGGGAGTTGAAAAACATAAATTGACACACCTAAAACTTAAAAAAAACCCTTGAGTCTCATTCTGAAGCAACCATTATCAAATCATGGCTAGGAGATGAACTTTATATCTGTCGGATGATTTTATTAAGAACCTTCAAATATCGAGTTTAGGGTTCTATCTTTAATATTAATAGGCTTGCATGAAAGTGTGACCCTCAGTACATGTAATTCACCCTATCTAAGCAGGAAGAACTTCAGTTCGATAAACTTGGATAAGAGACAAGTTAATCATCTTGGGATGTATTCTTTGATGTGTTCCTCTCTTCAAATGGGATCTAAACTATGCTTATATCAATTTCATTTTAAAGGTAATCTAGGCAGGGGGCCTATTAGTCAAATTCATTATGAAAAATCTTGGCCACTATCCTATAATCATATTAGAGCCACATCGAGCCCTTTCTCCTAGTTATGATCCACAAAAGATTGGATAAGACTTAACGTCAAATCACTAATAGATCTAATCTATTAGTCATGACTCCACATACCCCAACACGCCATTCATACTACTTTTCCATCATAAATATAATTTGAACATTATGATAAAAGATGTTCTTTTGAATGTCGTATCCATTCATATGAGCGTAACTATAACCACTATATCATTAACCAACCTTTTTCATCATACCACCTTTGCTACTCGGGTTGGTTACTCTGCCCATGTATGTTACTATGTTCCAGTACCAAACCCTCTTATCGAGAAACCATGGTTCACTATGTTAAATTGAGATATTTCAAGAAAATCATGGGTGTTAATTGCCAGGAACCTATATTAATGGTGTTTTGTAGCGTTCCTCCTCATTACGACGACCAACCTCTTAACAAGTAATAATAATTTGTTTTTTTGTATGCGTGTGTGTACTAGGATAATAAATACATTTGACTCTACGTTGCCATACGATGACGAACATGGCACATGCAACTACAACAACAACATAACAATCTAAGACGCATATCAAGCATCCAGAAACAAAGTGCGACAAACAATCGACGAGAATAAAAAGACTAACTACCTGCCTGTCCTACCCTGTAATGGTTAGGACCTCCAAGACATATAATCAATGCTGAAGCCTAGGTTCCCATCGATTTTAACCATTTAAGGTCTCAGGGTTGGCGACTATTCTGAGGAAGATGGAGGTGTCTACATCCCGCCTGACACAAGCAGACCAAGCAATAAATTGTTTACAACCAAGTACAACAAAGGTTAACGAATGACCACGTCCTCTACGGAAGGTGCAAGTCAGAAGGACACCGACAATAATCTACCATTAGTTAAGACTCAACATTACCTATGACTCAAATGGCATCAAGTACAGATCAATCACTTAGTTTAATTTCCATTAGTCGACGAGTTACCAACCCAACCTTAAAAATAAGTACATGTAATTAATTGCAAATTCCCCCTTTACTAAATCATAATAATTTATTGTACTTAGTTTCAAGGACCTTACCTTTTACATGTTGTCACGAATAATAAAATTAAATTAACCTTACAATAAATTAACCATATCATTACTTTTTATACTACAATCACATTGTAAATAAAAATAACAATGATCTCACATTTCATATGTTATCCATGCTAACATAGCCCTTTTTATATTGCAAGGACATTACATGAACCATTAACATCATCATCATTTTCATATCTAAACTAACCGTTCTAAATTGATCAATAATACAACTTTAATTTTACCATTCAGCATTAACTATGTATGTTTACGGAGAGAAGATTTATAGCTGGAAACTCTTAGCTAGAAAATAGTTGTAGGTTTCTGAGTGGAAGTCCTAATTAGATGATAGTTGCCTTAAGCAACTATCTTTGCGTTGATAGTGACCAGGCATAATTAACTTTGTTGACTGTGTTTAGTTCTTTTATGAGCTATGTATTCTATATCTGTGCTATGGGCTTCACCAATTTAAAAATAATCATTTTTAAAAACTTAAACCATTTCATAATCATGTGGAGATATCTAAAAAGGTTCTACAATATTCATACCCTTCATCCAGTAATAATGAAACTCTACACTATGATAGATCATGTGCATTTTCAATGCCCCATATAACATGCTAGAATAAATTAAAAGTTAAAATAAAAGATAACGGTGGAATAANGATATTAAGATCTATCCAAATAAAATTTATAGAGAAAACGTGTGAAAACAGACGAGACAATAGATATCTTATCGGCCTATCGTTGGTATTAATAAATAATTGAGGGCTGAGGCAAGGGATAAAAGTTTTACTACACCTGTAAATATCCAAAAGGGATAAAGGTAAAAGGAAGCAGCAAGATTAACAAAGGATAGTTGTCACCGTAAACCAAAATATAAAGCTGGGAATTTACCCTATATGAAGGAGTTGAAACATAGTTAATGCATAATCAAAAGAAAACAGTGTCACCATAAGGATGGGATTGCTATCAAGTAAAATTTATTTAAAATCCTTGTGGGTACACTCGTGCATACAATTAAAAAACAATCCAGAAAATAAGGATGAAACATTGTGCCAATAATTAAGAGACAATCCATAAATTAGATAAATCATTGTGCATATGTTATGAGACAATCTAGAAATCAATGAAAGTTTAAGGAGGGAGAATTTCATTTGCCAGTGACGGAGGTTTCCAGAGACGAATTTACAGAACAATACAAAATGAAAATGCCCGACACCCATTGCAGAACGGATTCTCTGAACTAATTTTACAAAATCAGAAATGCCAATACACTCATTGCGAGAATGCATTCTCAGAACTAAATTTTACAAAAACGGAAATGTCAATACACTCATTGCCAGAACGAATTCTCAGAACAAATTTTACAAAACAAAAATGCCAATACACTCATTGGCAAAACAAATTCTCAAATCTAAATTTTACAAAAACAGAATGCCAATACACTTATTGCCAGAACAAATTCTCAGAAATAATTTTACAAACGAAAATGCCAATACACTCATTGCCAGAACGAATTCTCAGAACTAAATTTTACAAAAACGGAATGCCAATACACTCATTGCCAAAACGAATTCTCAGAACTAATTTTACAAAATGAAAATGCCAATACACCCATTGCAGAACGAATTCTCTGAGCTAATTTTACCAAAAACGAAAATGCCAATACACCTATTGCCAGAACGAATTCTTAGAACAAAATTTTACAAAACGAAAATGCCCATACACCCATATTTAAAAATGCACCCAGTCAGATATAAATGCCCACATTAAAACAAAACGCCCACAGTCATATATAAAAATGCTCACCATAATTTATAAACGCCTACAACAATACAAAATGCCCACAATAATATATAAACTTCCCCATTATTACAAAACGTCCATAGCCATATATAAAAATGCCCACAGTCAGATATAAACGCCCATAGTCATATATAAATGCCCACATTAAAACAAAACGCCCATAGTCATATATAAAAACGCCCACCATAATTTATAAATGCCTACAACAATACAAAATGCCCATAGTAATATATAAACGCCCCCATTATTACAAAACACCCTAGCCATATATAAAACCACCCACAGTCAGATATAAACACCCACCGTAATTTATAAATGCCTAAAGAACACCAATAAGAAATTGGAGCCAATAGTAAGAGAATGCTAGATCCAAGGATAACTCATCGAAAGGATTGCGGGGTTATAACAGTCTAGGCGCAGAAAACAACAACAAGGAAACGGGATGATCCAAAATTCAACACATCAATCATCATCATAAGGATTCATATACAACTTTAAACAATTTTCCTTTTATTCTTAAACAAATAAAYGCACTTGCATACCTGTGACTGATRACGAATAACCCGAAGATGCTATCTCACACTTGAGCTTCACGCCACTTCCRCTCGCCGACCACCGAGACCTCCCAGCCAATGCTAGGGATACTCTACTTCCCCCTTAGCGACCCGAGCCGCAAAGGGCCCACACACTATCCAAATGGTACATCTAKCTCCCAGGTCACCTCGCAAGGCCGAGCTACCACTCCTATCCGAGCTGGGAAATCCCAACTCCCCACAAGTAATCAGTCAAGTCACAAATTCGGCAGTCGATCCCCTTCTTCCTTCTCTTCCCTTTTATAGAGTTTTTAGAACTTCCATCTTTCCCTAAATCACATTTAAATTAAGATTTAATAAAAATCTTCTAAATATTCTCCTTCGCACAAGTGTCATCCATCCCCCACGTTTCTCCATTAACTATTTTCTTTAATTTATTAAATTGTCTTATTCCCTCACCCACCTAGGGTTGCTCCTAAATTTACTCTTAGGTGTTCCTAGATTCGCTCACAGGTTTAAATACTTTCCCTAAAATGAAGTTGCTAATTTAGTTCAAATTAGAAAGTTCTTAATTGTAGATTCTTTACTATGTTGACCTCGCTTTTTACCATAAGTTCCCCTCTTTCTCTTATTATGTTTCCTCCATTCCTTAGTTTCCTAATTTTTATTATTCCCTTCTTTCCCCCTTTTTATTAGAGCCAAAATGGCAGTTGCGTTATTTATTCTTTTCCTTTTATTATTAATTCAATATCTTTTTACTCTTTCACAAGTTAAATAATTTATTTCTTCTTTACCTTTGATATCCACAGATTTTAATTGAGTTCTTACTCTCTTCATTTAACCCAAAAATTTATGAAGTCTAAAACTATTAATTAAGTGGTTTTTAGTTTAAAATTTATTATTTTATTTTTATAAGGTATTTTTCTTAAGAATAGACAAAATTTTACCCCTAGCTAAGTTTTAGACTTAGGACTTAGATTCAGAACTAGGCGACATTTTAATTAGGGAAGTTGTTTTTTTTATTTATTATTTCTTAATGAGATACTAGTATTAGGCCATCTAGGTTCGTTCCTTTAACATCATCAACGCGACGTGCCCTTCAGGACGCAGTACATGCTCCAAGGGTTCCACTCGCCTCTAGTGTTTCTTTTGTGCGACGTGCCCTTCAGGACGTACCACGTGCTCCAAGGGTGCCACTCGCCTCTTGTGTTTCTTTTGTGCGACGTGCCCTTCAAGATTCACCACATACTCCAAGGGTGCCACTCGCCTCTTGAATGATTAGTAGACATCAATAACCCCCGGAGTCAACACTTCGCCTGGTGAACTTGTGGGAGACTAAGGGCTTCTAAGGAATAAGGTCCCAGCCTTATTGCGGGCCCCTTAGAATCATCGCAAGCGACTGTCACAATCTGCCCTCGTGGCATCGTGAGTCCTCTCGAACTAGGTAATCGTTAACCTATAGTTCGAGCCATGGTGGGAGTGCTAGTAGGTTGTGGCAGGGTTGCTGTCCACACCTCTCCCTCAACCTCTCTGGTAGTCATGTGTGTGGCCCCTTTACTCCATATGTGATTTTGGTTGGCAAGTTATCGTCAGCCTACATCATCAATAATCATGTCAGAACATGTCCACGTCATATCATCTAACCAGATGTACTAAAATCACAGTAAAATAATCAAACCCCAATAGCACACTCCCTGAATCGATCCAGAGTCCAAGGGTTATGTCGATGCCTTTGTATCCTCAAGGTCCAGAACCCTGCACACTCAGTAAAACCAAGTCAATAGCACATGTTTATGTCAATGCAGTAAAACATCATGTCATCTATCATAACGCATCATAATCAAGGACAAATGTTTTAATATCATAATAGTCTGGATCACTTGTGAGCAAGTGTCCTCAAAGAATAAGTTTTCTCAGTGTGCCAGAGCGGGATGTTACATACACCTGCTCTTGGTCTAAAATTCGTCGTGAATTTTTTCAGTATAAATGTCGAAATAAGTGTATCATAGTATCATATGTCTATCTATCAAACAAAAAAGGAAACTGCTGGCGCATATCATATGCATCCTCCCAGGTCGTCAATTGAAGACTATAATTGTCTCATTGGACCTTGACCTGATCTACCGTTCGACGTCACAACTGTTGAATGCGATGATGTAAGATGCGGACCAACTCAGCCATGAGCACTCCCTCGTCCAATACCTGCAAGGAACTCATGTCAATCATATGTGTAGGATCACTGATATAACGTCTCAAAATAGATACATGAAAAAGATCGTGCATATACGTCAAGGAATTAGGTAAGGCTAGTCAATAGGCCACAGGCCCCTTTCTCTCCACAATCTCGAAAGGTCCCACAAACCTAGGAGAGAGTTTAGCTCCCTTCCCAATCTTAATCAAACTCTTATATGGTTTAACCCACAAGAAGACTTGATCATCAACCTCATAACTACGGTCGACTCGGTGCGCATCGACATAACTCTTCTATCGATCCTGTGCTTCTTTAATCCTTTGTCTTATGGTTTGCATTTGCTCTTCCATTTCTTGAATCGCTTCTGGTCCCACTAGGACCCTATCCTGAAGGTGATCCCAACTCAAGGGCGTCTGACATGGTCGCCCATAAAGAAAATCAAAGGGTGCCATCTTAATGGTGCTCTGGTAACTGTTGTTGTAAGCGAACTCTACTAGTGGAAAGAATTCCTCCCAACACTTTTATTAGTCCATCACGTACATGCACAACATGTCTTCCAAGGTTTGGTTGGTTCGTTCGGTCTTTTCGTTAGTCTCTGGGTGATACGCAGTACTAAAGCTAAGTTGGGTTCCCAAGGCCTCTTGGAAACTTGTCCAAAATCGTCCAGTAAACACCGATCCTCGATCGGATATAATCCTCTTAGGCACGCCATGCAGCCTCACAATCTCATTGATGAAAATTCTAGCTATGTTAGGTGCTTGATACGTCGTACGCACAGGTATAAAGTGAGCACTCTTCATCAGAGTGTCTACTACTATAAAAATTGAGTCGTGTCTCCTTGCTGTCAATGGTAATCCAACAATAAAATCCATCGAAATAACCTCCCATTTCGATTCCAGAATGGCATGTGGTTGTAGTAATCCTGTTAGGTGTCTATGTTCAGCCTTTACCTGCTGGCACTCTAGACATCTGGCCACATAGTTGACTATGTTGGCCTTCATTCCCTTCCAGAAGAATAAGGGTTTAAGGTCTGCCCTCATCTTCGTGACTCCCGGGTGAGCCATGTAAACAACTCTATGAGCCTCGCTCAGAATCAACATCCTCAACTCGTCGTTTGGTGGTACGTAAATGAGAATTCTAAACCTCAATAACCCATTGCTATCAAATGAAAATACCTCATATCGTGGTACCATCATGGTGTTTTGTCCGATAAAACCCTTGACCTCTTTGTACCAGTAATCGTCACGCTGTAAAGTGAGAATCTTCTCACGTAGATTCGTCTAAAGAGGTAACACCGAAAAGATGTGTGGTCTCTGACTCAAAGCATCCACCACTCAGTTCACTATTCCTTTTATGTAAGAAATCTCAAAATTGTACTCGCTAAGCAATTCCGACCAATGCCATTGTCGTGCGTTCAGGTCGCTTTGTGTAAAAATGTGTTGTAGTCCACAATGATCAGTCTTTAGTTCAAATTTTTTTCCAACAAGGTAGTGTCTCCAAACCTTCAAGGCATAAATGATGGCTAATAAATCCAAAATGTGCGTCATGTAGTTCTCCTCATGCCTTCTCAGTTTCCTCGAAATGTAAGCAATCACTCATCCTTCTTGCATCAAGACTCCACCTAAACCTTCCTTGGATGCGTCTGTGCATACCAAGAAGTCCGCGTCCATGTCAGGGACATTTAGTATTGGTGTTGTCATCAACAACTCTTTAAGCCTACGAAATGCTTCCACACATTTCTCGTTCCAAACAAACTTCTTGTTTTTCTTTTGCAATTTCGTGATCGAATTTTTCTATCTTCGAAAATCCCTCGATGAATATTCGATAGTATCTTTCCAAACCCATGAAGCTACACACTTCCATGACATTCGTCAACATAGGCCATTCCATAATGGCCTCGACCTTGGATGGATCCATGGCGATACCTTCGTCGGAGATTACATGCCCTATGTAGTGAATCCTCGATTGATAAAAAGAGTATTTGGACAACTTTCCATACAATTTGTGCTCTCGCAGACACTGTAGTACCAAGCGCAAGTGATCGTTATTCTCCTCCATCGTCCAAGATTAGATCAAAATATTGTCAATGAATACTTGGACGAACTTGTCCAAGTACTCGCGGAACACCCCATTCACCAAACTCGTAAATACCCCTGGGGCGTTTGTCAGTCCAAACGGTAAAAAAATAAACTTGTAGTGTCCAAATGTTGTCTTAAAGGTAGTCTTAGGGACGTCATCCTCCTTGATCTGTAACTATTGATACCCTGATCGCAAATCAATCTTGGAGAACACCGTCGCACCCTTCATTTGATCGAACAGATCATCAATTCTCGGCAAGGGATACTGATTCTTGATCGTAGCCTTTTTCAGTTGACAGTAGTCAATGCAAAGCCTGCACGATCCGTCCTTCTTCCGAATGAAAATAATAGGTGCACCCCACGGTGACACACTAGGACGTATTAGTCCTAGGTCCAACAACTCCTTCACTTGCATTTTAAACTCTTGTAACTCCGGGGTGGACATCCGATAAGGCGTTCTTGTTATCGGTTCAGTCCCCGGTTTTAGGTCTATGGTAAACTCCAACTCTCTCTTTGGCGACATCCCAGGTAAATCCTCTGGAAATACATCCGCAAACTCTCTCACCACCGGAAGGTGATCTAGACCTTTTGCTACTCCCTTCTTGTTTAACGCAAGGATTGCATAAACCTTACACCCCTTGTGCATACTCTTCCGTAGTTGTAAGGAAGAGACGAACCTCAAGGAACTCCCTGGTTCTGTCCTATAATCACAAATCTCTGTCCCTCGTCATCGACCAAGATCAACCGTTTCGTCTTACAGTTGAGTATCTCCTCATGCGATTCCAACCACTCTATACCAATTACAACATCATAAGATCCTAATATCATGACGTACAAGTTGGCCCTCATGAAAAACTCTCCCAGGTTAAGGATACATCCCGTAACCTTTCCTCCAACCTTCTGTTTGGCTCCCAAGGCCATCTCCACAAAGATAAACTCATTTTGTTCGACTGCCTTTTCCTTAATCCCTTTTAGCGCTGCACCATAAATGAAACTCTCGGTAGCACTAGGATCTATCAAAATACTAAGGGTTTGGTTAGCGACAGTACCTGTCGTCTTGAGCACAGTCGACTAGTTCTCTGCCTGGCAGTTATTCACCACTGCATGAATCCGATGGGCCTTGCCCATTTCTCCCACGGTAGTGGGTCCTGCTGATCCGGACACTTGGGTCCTCTCGACAGGATAGTTGCGCTGGTAGTGTGTCTCCCCATAGGTCCAACATCCCTTCTTCAGCCCAGTAGTCCTGGTACCCGAAGTAGAAGAAGACGACCCACCGGCCTGGTACCCTGGTCTGTTCTGCTGAACAGGCCTAAACTGCTGTTGTTGCGGGTGACGCTGCTGTTGCTGATGCTGCGGTCCCCGATAAGGTGTCCACTGCTGAGGAGGCGGTCGTCGGGGTGTAGTGAAAGTGGATCCCCTTTGGAAGACACAATATCTCGGCGTAAGTCTCGCTGGTGTCTACTGCTGCTGTGTTCCAGATGAACCCTGCCCTACTGGTCTCGCTGGAATCCTGGTCTGACCCCGACTGATAAGCTCCTCCTCTACTATGAGGGCCTTCTGGACAACATCGTGCAAGGTTTGGGGCATCAAAATCCTAACCTTTGCACACAGGCCACCGTTAAGGCCGAACACGAACCTGTTGACCTTAAGTTTTTCAGTGTTAAGGTGCGGAGCGTACTGGAGTAGCTCCATAAAATGGGCCTCGTGCTCGGGCACCGTACGACCTCCCTGTCGTAAGGACTTGAACTCATTGAGCTGATGATCAATGAATTGATCTGAAAGGTATCTCTCTCGGAACCGTTCCTCGAACAATTCCCATGACATGTCTTCGATGGCCATGTTTAGCTACGGTAGGAGCGTCTTCCACCATAGAAGAGCGCTCCCCTTCAGTTGAAAGACCGCCATGTGGACCTTCATGTTGGAGGTATAATCGCGAAGTACGAAGCACATCGCCATGTTCTCCAACCATGCCTCAACGGCTGCGCCGTCCGAGGCACCAAAGAACTCGGGAAATTTGACCTTCTCGAGTTCACGGTGAATGCTACCAGTAATGACCGGTGCATGCGACAGAACCTCAGCAGGTGTTGGTGCCCTGGCCTCATCTCTGTCCAAACGACTGATCAATGCCTCATATATGTGCTGAAAAGATCTCATCATCCCGACAACATCGCCAACTACTATCTTCTCCTGTTCGAGAACCTGCTCGTCTCCCTGGGGGTTAGAACCCTCAGGTGTGGATTCTACTGGAGGCGTCGCACCTCCTCCCCTAGAACCCCATTGTCTGCCCCCGCGACATCCTCTAACCATGATTACCTACATGCACACAAGTCAACTCAGTTAGCAATAGTATAATCAAATCATAACAATGAAAGTCGTAGCGATCCCAAGTCACGGGTTGAACACGCTCTGATACCATATGTAGCGTTCCTCCTCGTTACGATGACCAACCTCTTAACAAGTGCTAATATTTTTTTTTTTTTTTTTTNTTGTGCACGTGTGTACTAGGATAATAAATTCATTCGACTCTACGTCACCATACGATGATGAACATGGTGCATGCAAATGAAACAAAAACATAACGATCTAAGACGCACATCAAACATCTAGAAGCAAAGGGCGACAAATAATCAACGAAAATAAAAAGACTAACTACTTGCCCATCCTACCCTGCAATGGTTAGGACCTCCAAGACACATAAGCAACGCTCAAGCCCAGGTTCCCATCGATTTTAACCATTTAAGGTCTCAGGGCTGGTGACTGTTTTGAGGAAGATGGAGGTGTCTTCATCCCGCCCGACACAAGCAGACCAAGCAATAAATTGTTTATAGCCAAGTACAACAAAGGTTAATGAATGACCACGTCCTCTACGGAAGGTGCAAGTCAGAATGACATTGACAATAATCTACCATTAGTTAAGACTCAACATTACCTACAACTCAAATGGCATCAAGTATAGATCCATCACTTAGTTTAATTTTCGTTAGTCGATGAGTTACCAACCCAACCTTAAAAATAAGTACATAAAATTAATTGCAAAATCCCCCTTTACTAAATCATAATAATTTATTGTACTTAGTTTCAAGGACCTTACCTTTTACATGTTGTCATTAATAATAAAATTAAATTAACCTTACAATAAATTAACCATATCATTACTTTTTATACTACAATAATATTGTAAATAAAAATAACAATGATCTCACATTTCATATGTTATCCATGCTAACATAGTGCTTTTTATATTGCAAGGACATTATATGAACAATTAAGATCAACATCATTTTCATATCTAAACTAACAGTTCTAAATTGATCAATAATACAACTTTAATTTTACCATTCATCATTAAATATGTATGTTTATGGAGAGAACATTTATAGCTGGATACTCTTAGCTAGAAAATCGCTGTAGGTTTCTAAGTGGAAGTCCTAATTAGACGATAGTTGCCTTGAGCAGCCAACTTTGCGTTGATAGTGACCATGCATAATTAACTTTGTTGACCGTGTTTAGTTCTTTTATGAGCTATGTATACTATATCTGTGCTATGGGCTTCACCAATTTAAAAATAATAATCATTTTTTAAAACTTAAACCATTTCATATTCATGTGGAGATATTTAAAAAGGTTCTACAATATTCATACCCTTAATCCAGTAATAATGAAACTCTACAATATGATAGATCATGTACATTTTCGATGCCCCATATAACATGCTAGAATAAATTAAAAGTTAAAATAAAATATAACGGTGGAATAACGATATTAAGATCTATCCAAATAAAATTTATAGAGAAAAAGGGTGAAAACATACGAGTTAGTGGATATCTTAATGGCATATCTTTGGTATTAATAAATAATTGAGGGCTGAGGCAAGGGATAAAAGTTTTACTACACCTGTAAATATCCAAAAGGGATAAAGGTAAACGGAAGCAGTAAGATTAACAAAGGATAGTTGTCACCGTAAACCAAAATATAAAGCTGGGAATTTATGCTATATGAAGGAGTTGAAACGTTGTTAATGCATAATGAAAAGAAAATGATGTCACCATAGGGATGGGATTGTTGTCAAGTAAAAGTTATTTAAAATCCTTGCGGGTACACCAGTGCATACAATTAAGAAACAATCCAGAAAATAAGGATGAAATGTTGTGCCTATAATTAAGAGACAATCCAAAAATTAGATAAATCGTTGTGCATATGTTATGAGACATTCCATAAATCAATGAAAGTTTAAGGCGGGAGAACTTCGTTTTCCAGGGACGGAGGTTGCGAGACGAATTTACAGAACAATACAAAACGAAAATGCCCAACACCCATTGCCAAACGAATTCTCTGAACTGATTTTACAAAAATAGAAATGCCAATACACTCATTGCCAGAATGCATTCTCAGAACTAAATTTTACAAAAACGGAAATGCCAATACACTTATTGCCAGAACGAATTCTCAGAACAAATTTTACAAAATGAAAATGCCAATACATTCATTGCCAAAACGAATTCTCAAAACTAAATTTTACAAAAACGAAATGCCAATACACTCATTGCCAGAACGAATTCTCAGAACTAATTTTACAAAACGAAAATGCCAATACACTCATTGCCAAAACGAATTCTCAGAACTAAATTTTACAAAAATGGAATGCCAATACACTCATTGCCAGAACGAATTCTCAGAACTAATTTTACAAAACGAAAATGCCAATACACCCATTGCAGAATGAATTCTCTGAACTAATTTTACCAAAAACAAAAATGCCAATACACCCATTTCAGAATGAATTCCCTGAACTAATTTTACCAAAAACAAAAATGCCAATACACCTATTGCCAGAACGAATTCTCGGAACTAAATTTTACAAAACAAAAATGTCCATACACCCATATTTAAAAACGTCCCCAGTCAGATATAAACACCCCCAGTCATATATAAATTCCCACATTAAAACAAAACGCCCACAGTCATATATAAATGCCCACATTAAAACAAAACGCCTACAGTCATATATAAAAATGTACACAATAATTTATAAACGCCTACAGCAATACAAAATACCCACAGTAATATATAAATTCCCCCATTATTACAAAACACCCATAGCCATATATAAAAATGCCCATAGTCAGATATAAATGCCCACAGTCATATATAAATGTTCACATTAAAACAAAACGCCCACAGTCATATATAAAAACGCCCACCATAATTTATAAATGCCTAGAGCAATACAAAATGCCCATAGCAATATATAAATGCCCCCTTTATTACAAAACGCCCATAGCCATATATAAAAAGGCCCACAGTCAGATATAAATGCCCACCGTAATTTTAAATGCCTAAAGAACACCAATAAGAAATTGCAGCTAGTAGTAAGAGAATGCCAGAGCCAAGGATAACTCATCCAAAGGATTGCGGGGTTATAATAGTCTAGGCACAGAAAACAACAACAAGGAAACTCGACGATCCAAAATTCAACACATCAATCATCATCATAAGGATTCATATACAACTTTAAACAATTTTCCTTTTATTTTTAAACAAACAAACGCATTTGCGTACCTGTGACCGATGATGAATAGCCCAAAGACACTATCCCGCACTTGAGCTCTGTGCCGCTCCCGCTCGCCGACCGCCGAGACCTCACCGGTACCTCCCAGCCAATGCTAGGGGTACTCTGCTTCCCCCTTAGCCCCCCGAGCGACAAAGGGGCCACACACTATCCAGATGGTATGTCTAGCTCCCAACTCACCTCGTAAGGTTGGGTTACCACTCCTATCCGACCTGGGAAATCCCAACTCCCCACAAGTAATCAGTCAAGTCACAAATTCGACAGCGTAACGTTACACTAACAATCGTTCCCCTTCTTCCTTCTCTTCCTTTTCTTTTATAGAGTTTTTAGAACTTCCATATTTTCCTAAATCACATTTAAATTAAGTTTTAATAAAAATCTTTTAAATATTCTCCTTCGCACAAGTGTCATCCATCCCCCACGTTTCTCCATTAACTATTTTCTTTAATTTATTAAATTGTCTTATTTCCCTCACCCACCTAGAGTTGCTCCTAAATTTACTCCTAGGTGTTCCTAGATTCTCTCAGAGGTTTAAATAATTTCCCTAAAATGAAGTTGCTAATTTAGTTCAAATTAGAAGGTTCTTAATTGCAGATTCTTTACTATGTTGACCTCGCTTTTTACCATAAGTTCCCCTCTTTCCCTTATTATGTTTCCTCCATTTTTTAGTTTCCTAATTTTTATTATTCCCTTCTTTCCCATTTTTTATTAAAGCCAAAATGGTAGTTGCACTATTTACTCTTTTCCTTTTATTATTAATTTAATATCTTTTTACACTTTCACAAGTTAAATAATTTATTTCTTCTTTACCTTTGATATCCACAGATTTTAATTAAGTTCTTACTCTCTTCATTTTACCCCAAAATTTATGAAGTCCACAACTATTACTTAAGTGGTTTTTAGTTTAAAATTTCTTATTTTATTTTTATAAGGTATTAAGGTATTTTTTTTTTAATTTCTTAATGAGATATTAGTCTTAGGCCATTTAGGTTCATTCCTTTAACATCATCAATGCGACGTGCCCTTTAGGACGCACTACGTTCTCCAAGGGTGCCACTCGCCTCTAGTGTTTCTTTGGCGTGATGTGCCCTTCAAGACGCACCACGTGCTCTAAGGGTGCCACTCGCTTCTTGTGTTTCTTTTGCGCGACGTGCCCTTCATGATGCACCACGTGCTCCAAGTGTGCCACTCGCCTCTTGACTGATTGGTAGACATCAATAACCCCTGGAGTCAACACTCTGCAAGGTGAAGTTGTGGGAGACTAAGGGCATATAAGGAATAAGGCCGTCGCCTTATTGTGCGCCCCTTAGAATCATCACGAGCGACTTTCGCAGTCTGCCCTCGTGGCATCGTGGGTCCTCTCGAACTAGGTAATCTTTAACCTACAGTTCGAGCCACGGTGGGACTACTAGTAGGCCGTGGCCGAGCTGCTGTCCACACCTCTCCCTCAACCTCTCTGGTAGTCGTGTGTGTGGCCCCTTTATTCCATATGTGAGTCTGGTCGGAAAGTTATCGTCATCCTGCATCATCAAAAATCATGTCAGAACATGTCCACATCATATCATCTAATCATATGTACTAAAATCACAGTAAAATAATCAAACCCCAATAGAACACTCCCGATTCAATCCGTAGTCCAAGGGTTCCGTCGATGCCTCTGCATCCTCAAGGTCCAAAACCCTGCACACTCAGTAAAACCGAGTCAATAGCACTTGTCTATGTCAATGCAGTAAAACATCATGTCATCTATCATAACACATCATAATCAAGGACAAATGTTTTAATATCATAATAGTTCGGATCACTTGTGAGCATGTGTCCTCAAAGAATAAGTTTTCTCAGTGCGCTAGAGCGGGATGTTACATACACCCCCTCTTGGTCTAAATTTCGTCGTGAAGTTTCTCAGTATAAATTCTGAAATAAATGTATCATAGTATCATATGTCTATCTATCAAACAAAAAAGGAAATTGTTGTCGCATATCATATGTGTTCTCCTAGGTCGCCTAGTGCGAATTGTAATTGTCCCAGTAGGCCTTGACCCGGTCTATCGTTCGACGTCGCAACTGTCGAACACGATGATCTAAGATGTGGACTGGCTTATCCGTGAGCGCTCCCTCGTCCAATACCTGAAAGGAACTCATGTCAATCACATGTGTAGGATCACTGATATAATGTCTCAAAATAGATACATGAAAAACATCGTGTATGCCTCAAGGAATCAGGCAAGGCTAGTCGATAGGCCATGGGCCCCTTTCTCTCCACAATCTCGAAAGGTCCCATGAACCTAGGAGAGAGTTTAGCTACCTTTCCAAACTTAATTGAAATCTTATGTGGTATAACGTGCAAGAAGACTTGATCGCCGACCTCGTAACTACGGTCGACTCGGTGCACATCGACATAACTCTTATGTCAATCCTGCGCTTCTTTAATCCTTTTTCTTATGGTTTTCATTTTCTCTTCCATTTCTTGGATTGCTTTTGGTCCCACTAGGACCCTATCCTCAAGCCGATCCCAACTCAACGACGTCCGACACGGTTGCCCGTAAAGAAACTCGAAAGGTGCCATCTTAATGGTGCTCTGGTAACTGTTGTTGTAAGCGAACTCTACTAGTGGAAAGAATTCCACCCAATGCTTTTGTTGGTCCATCACATACATGCGCAACATGTCTTCCAAGGTTTCATTCGTTCGTTCGTTCTGTCCGTCAGTCTCTGGGTGATACGCAGTACTAAAGTTAAGTTGGGTTCCCAATGCCTCTTGGAAACTCGTCCAAAATAATTCAGTAAACACCGATCCTCGATCGGATATGATCCTCTTAGGCATGCCATACAACCTCACAATATCACTGATGAAAACTCTAGCTATGCTAGGTGCCTGATACGTCATACACATAGGTATAAAGTGAGCACTCTTCATCAGAGTGTCTACTACTATGAAAATCGAGTTGTGTCTCCTTGCCGTCAGTAAAACTCCAACAATAAAATCCATCGAAATAACCTCCCATTTCGATTCCGGAATGGCATGTGGTTGTATTAATCCTGCTGGGTGTCTATATTCAGCCTTTACCTGTTGGCACTCCAGACATCTGGCCACATAGTTGACTATGTCGGCCTTCATTCCCTTCCAGAAGAATAAGGGTTTAAGGTCTTCCCTCATCTTCATGACTCTCGGGTGAGCCATGTCAATAGCTCTATGAGCCTCGCTCAGAATCAACATCCTCAACTCATCGTTTGGCGGTACGTAAATTCGAATTTTAAACCTCAATAACCCATCGCTATCAAATGAAAATCCCTCATATCGTGGTACCATCATGGTTTTTTGTCCGATAAAACCCTCGACCTCTTTGTACCAGTCATCGTCACGCTGTAAAGTGAGAATCTTCTCATGTAGATTTGTCTGAAGAGGTAACACCGAAAATATGCGTGGTCTCTGACTCAAATCATCTGCCACTCAGTTCACTGTTCCTTTTATGTAAGAAATCTCAAAGTCGTACTCGCCAAGCAATTTCGACCAACGTCGTTGTTGTGCGTTCAGGTCGCTTTGCGTAAAAATGTGTTGTCGTCCACAATGATCAGTCTTTAGTTCAAATTTTCATCCAACAAGGTAGTGTCTCCAAACCTTCAAGGCATAAACGATGGCTAATAACTCCAAATCGTGCGTCACATAGTTCTCCTCATGCCTTCTTAGTTTCCTCAAAATGTAAGCAATCACTCGTCCGTCTTGCATCAAGACTCCGCCTAAGCCTTCCTTGGATGCGTTTGTGCATACCAAGAAGTCCGCGTCCATGTCAGGGACCTTTAGTATCGGTGTTGTCATCAACAACTCTTTAAGCCTCCGAAGTGCCTCCGCGCATTTCTCAGTCCAAACAAACTTCTTGTTTTTCTTTTGCAATTCCGTGATCGGATTTGCTATCTTCGAAAATCCCTCTATGAATCATCGATAGTATCCTGCCAAACCCATGAAGCTATGCACTTCCGTGACATTCGTCGGTCCAGGACATTCCATAATAGCCTCGACCTTGGCTTGATCCATGTCAATACCTTCACCGAAGATGACATGCCCTAAGTAGTGAATCATCGATTGATAAAAAAAGCATTTGGACAACTTTTTGTACAATTTGTGCTCTTGCAGACATTGTAGTACCAAACGCAAGTGCTCATCATGCTCATCTGTCATCCGAGAGTAGATCAAAATATCGTTAATGAATGCTTGGACGAACTTGTCCAAGTACTCGCGGAACACCTCGTTCATCAAACTCATAAATACCCCTGGGGCATTTGTCAGGCCAAACGGTAAAACAGTAAAATCGTAGTGTCCAAACCTCGTCTTAAAGGCGGTCTTAGGGACGTCATCCTCCTTGATCCCTAACTAGTGATACCTTGATGGAAAATCAATCTTGGAGAACACCATCACACCCTCCATTTGATCAAACATCCTGGTACTTGCACTGATCCGATACCAGTGTTCTTTTTCCACCTGTGCCCATCCGGTACCAGTGTTTATTCGCCTATGCCCATCCGGTACGAGTGTTTATTCGCCTGTGCTCATTTGGTACCAGATTTTCGACTTGATTTTTGAATAGATGAGGGTGGATATTGAAATTTAGGAACATGGGTTTTCTTCGAAACGACGTTGAAATTTGAATTTGTGAGCTAGAATTCACCCATATCGCACATGTGGGCCTCCATCTCAGGGGGAACGATTCAACTAAAAATCAACAAATATTTCTAAATTATCATATTGCGCCTTGATTTTCATGCGGATGGAAGCAGATCCTTCAAAAGCACCAAATGGGTTTTTAGAAAATCCATCCACCTACAAAACTAAAAAATAGTTTTGCAAACTTCACAATGGAGAGGGAGATATGGATGGATCTTTAATGCTAACTTTTCTAGATTTATGTTATGGCCGAATTTCTAAAACTGTAAAATTTGTTGGAAAGATCCTAGTGTGTGGGAATTTGGTTCTATCCCTTCCCATTGGATTTTTGTGTATAGATAATACCTCATTGGTATGAGGGAAGGGGGAGGAATTGTTATGCTATAGATTGGATTTCTGAACAGACTCCTTTTGTAAACTTATTTGTTGAAGAATTAATATGAAGTTGAATTCATCGATTCTATGTGTTCTGTAAAGTTTATTGTTCTGTGAGTTTTCTCTAAGCTTCCCTGTTGGCATGGCAAGGGCCCACCATTCCGACTTGGAAAGATTACTGTAATTGTAACGTGGATCTAATTTATGTAAGTGTGTGTGAAACATGATTATGTACATGACAGTTGTGAGTAGAAATGTTTGATGTAAATTGTGAATTACAATATAATCTAAGTGTGGATGCATAAAGAGTTGTGAACAATAATCTAGTGGTAACTTTATAATCATTTATAATTTCTGTGTGTGAATATTTATTATTTCAGTGTGTGATCATTTATTTCTTTATTGTGTTCTTTTAATCTCATCTTTTATCTTGCAAAGTGTCGCAGTACAGGAACAATTTGAGATTCCATCCTTAGCATTACATGAGCCAACAAATGGAACGTCTCATTGAAACCTTTGTTTCCTGTGTAGAAATAAAGTAAAGAATGTGCAAAGAGATAATTACAAATTATTGTTAAATTAGTTGCTATGGGAAACAAGGTCAAAGTTCATATTTTCCTTTCATGAGCCTGCAAATGGACAGATTCATTGCATACGGAAGAACCTTTAGATCACATACTTGTTGGATTATGTTTATGAGTGTTGCTTTCTGATCTTTAAGCTATGTGGGGAAGATAGATTGAAAATTGCAAAACCGAGTATTGGTTTTGTGTGTTTCTTATTTAGGATATACGCATCAGACATAGGAACTTATCTATTATCGACACATATAGTGTAACAACTCTATTGATTACGAATCCCGGTCGATAATTTATGGTTGGTAATATATTATACATATAATTGCACTAACATTTTGGCATCATTGTCAAGGAATTGTAAACGGTAATAGGTAGTATTTGAATTAGATTGTTTTAATAGTTTTGTATTGGTTTTAAGGATGACCTAAGGGTGGAGAGAAGATGGTAATATGTGAGGGAATATCCCATGCATCTACTTTAGTGGGGTTGCTCCAAAGTTAGGTTGTCCTCTCGTTTTCATGCATAAGTGTTTTTATTTTAATGAAAGTTTTATTTATTATGAGTTGAATTGTGTGAATTGATAACTTGGTGAAAACAACGTCCCAGTAACACAAGGAGTTCAAATTTGGTGTGTTTTATTTTTGCAAATAGTTTTAATTTCTTAGTTTTAAAATTTAGATCCTTAATGATAAATCATTTTTTGGGTGTTTTAAGAACACCTGAGTATTAATCCGTGTTGTGAGACAAGATATACCAACCAACAGAAGAAGAATGATTAATACTTTGTTGAGCAAACAAATAAATGGTACTTCAAGGAAATTCTCAGACCTTGATAGGAAATGGATACCTACCTACATCTCGAGTGGAGAAAATCCTCATTGCAATCAAAGGCCTATCTACATCTGAGGTAGACCAAGTTTGGGTTACAGTTAGAGACTTATCTATATCTCAAGAAGGATGAAGAGATGAAGAGACTTATGAGCCACATCAAGTAGAAGATCTGGAAGTTCATGAAAAACATCTAGAGGAGCTCCAAGAGTCATGGACTATATTTGAGGAGAAACCACTTGAGCTAGAAATTGAAGAATTTTTTTCATGTTTGTCTCCAGATCCTTCATGTATTTCGAGGGATTGTGACTAGCTTTCCAAGGAATTACATGATATGACATCCATAGAGAGACAAGAGAGAAAATATTACATCGAAGCTTGGTTCCAAGCTGTCTCTAGGACACAACACCCTTCCATATTCTTGGCATCATCTCCAAAAGAGCAATTGGACTCTCATATAGGTGAAACCATTGAGGTATCTTTTCCATATTTGGGTATGAGTGTGCTTATAAATTTGTTTCACATATGGTTGCACTAGAAATTTTCCTATACTTGAAGAAATACTCACTCTTGCTCAATTAGAGTAGGATGGTAAATAAATAAATAAATGTTTCATATAAGTACAACGTAACATCTCTTTCATATTTTTCATAAATGGGAATGCCAATAGTTGACAAAGCAATCAATTTAAGATATTTTTTTCTCTCATGGATTTCTTTTTAAAAATTTTTTTATGACAATTTTGTTTGGAATCTTGTGAGAAGGTAATCTCTTCAATAAATATTCTTTGCATACATAATACTGGAAGGGTATTTTCAAAAGAGGAGAAGGCATCCTTGTCAAAAGGATCGGTAGTCTATTTTGGGTCCAAAATATGAACTCTTTGTTTTCAACAATAGAAGATTGTCTAGATAAGAATTATTCCTTCACTACAGAATTCGGCACCCAACTATCAACCCTGGTTCCATTTATTTATCATTTCCAATGCAATTTAAAACTTCCTTATGATCTTAGGTTTTGTATATGAATATGGTTTTGTTTTCCTTTCTCTCCCTCTTCCTCTCCTTTAACTTCTTCCCCCTCTTCCAATCCTCTTTTTATTCCCTCTTGCTCTCCTCTCCTCTAGTCACCCCCCTTTGTTAATAAACTCTACTATAAATAAAGAAGGGAGATTTTGTACACTACAAGGTGTTCTCTTTGTAGTGTGTAATTCTTGTTGTTTTTCTTCATAGAAAAGTTCCAACATTGAAGAGAGAAAGCTTTTCTTATATTTATTCTCAAAAAATTTATCTCTATAATTTTTCAAAACTTTTAATACAACAAAAAGACTTATAAATTTTTCACTTGTTGTCTTTGCAATTTTGACTATTAATATTTTTACACTTATATCCTAATTCATCACTTTTATTTTTATGATTACAATATTTACTATTGGAATATGTTGAATTTTAGAGAATTATGAGTACAATATAGAAGTTTTCTAGAAAAAATGTTTTCTTTAATTTTGATGTATCAATTCCAAGTTCCATCTTATTGATTTGTATATCAATCTTTTTATAGAGAATATTTTGCTCCCATCAAATATCTTTAGGGAAATGGTGTTTCTAATTGTATTTCTATTTTAGTTTTACAGTCATCTTTGAAATTGGTTAAACACTAACTAGGTTCCCTTTTTTGATGTGGAGAGAGGACTCAATATCAAAATCAACACTGTTGAGTATTACCGAGCCTCTTCTTATTAGAATTTTTCAACTAGCCTAAAGGGAGGAGGATATTTTCCTCCATAGGGTGCTTTGGCCTAGCCTCTTGTTATTAGAAATTTTCAACTAGGCTAAAGCAAGGAGAATATTTTCCTACATAGGGTGCTTTGGCCCTATTCTTTTTACAAGAGTAGCCTCAGAAACAACAAAGTCGATATTTTTAAGAAGAAAAATGTAATTCTAAATTTGCAAAAAATAACCAAGTAAACATTGACATCTAAATTTCAAAAAACAATTGTGTTGACAAGTTATGGGGTTTCTATGTGAAATATTGCTTGAAAGAGTTATCTAAACAACTTTTATGTTTTATTAATTTTTTCGGTCAAATGATGTTTTTGAATGCATAAATTGATTCTGTTCCCTCTAAAAACAGCGGATGAAAGGTAATTCCAACTATTTTTAAAAATTTATGACTAGATTTTGAACTAAACCCATGAAGAAAAAATACAAAAAAAAAATAAAAACTTAAAACTTTTAGCCTAAGTGTATTGTTTTTACTTCTCTTATTTCACAATTTATATGCTAACACTCTATCAAGCAACCTAATGAACTCTTCTGCCTCTTTACCAGAACATTTTATGGAATGAACATTTACAAATATCTATAAAAGCATTAATAGACATAATATTGCTTCAAATGCTTAGAAAATGTGTAGTTTTCTAACCATTTAAAATGATGATTTATTTGTAATATATATATAGAGAGAAATTGTTTTCTTATTTTCATTATTCAATTTGTAAAGCTATATAAATATTTTATGAAAATATTAAAAATCTTCCCATACTTTGAACATAGATATCTTTTATTATTATTTTTTTATTATAGTAAATATATACATTTTTGAATTTGATTTCTAATTTTTATAATTGCAATAGTAAAACCATTTAAATATAATATTCATTTTATTAAACCTAAATATATGTATTAATTATAATTCAATCTAATATATAAATTCTATAAAATAGTATTGTAAAAGAAAGATACTTTTATAAATTAAATAAAGTATATTAATTTTTTTTATATTAAATAATATTATTAAATTAGAACTCTATTAAATTGGTTGAATAATAAATACAAAATTTAAAAATATAAAATTTATATCATTGGTAAATTTATCTTAACTCTTAATTTATGATACTCTATTATCATATTCTAGGAGAGATTAACAAATTTTATTTAGAATTTAATTTTAATTGAATTTTTAAAACTTTAAAAGAAGAGTTTTAATGGATAGAGTTTTAATGGCCAAGTAAATCTCAAAGGAATTATTCAACTATTGAATTAAAAACTCTAAACTTGATGAGACTAAGTAGTTTTATTGACCAAGTAAATCTCAAAGGAGTTGTTCATCTATCCAATTAAAAACCTAAACCTGATAAAACAAAAGAGTTTTAATAATCAAGTAAATCTCAAAAAAATTGTTGAACTATCCAATTAAAAACCCTAAACCTGATAAAGAAAAAGAATTTTAATGATGAATTAAATCCCCCCAAAATTGTTAACTATCCAATTAAAAACCCTAAATCTGATAAAGCAAAAGAGTTTTAATGTCTAAGTAAATCCCCCAAAAATTGTTCTTATCCAATTAGAAACCCTAAACCTGATAAAACAAAACCCAAAATATAGGGATATCTTCAAAAAGTCTTATCCAATTAAAAACCCTAAACCAGATAAAACAAAACCCAAGATATAAAGATATCTTCAAAAAATCTTATCCAATTAAAAACCCTAAACCCCTAAACCTGATAAAGCAAAACCCAAGATATAGGGATATCTTCAAAAAGTCTTCCGCATAGGACTTAGATTAAAGTAATTATATTTAATTTACAACTTCGACAGAGTCGGAAAACCCTGGATTCGACTCAGACCAAAAAGGTAATCCTAATTGCGAAAAGCAAAGTGTGAAAACTCAGAAGAGATCGATTTAGATATCTAACATTTAATTATCAAAATAATATTGAACAAACTAGAGGTTCTTCTGTACGGCTTGGTTAATTATGTAACGCCCTCCCGTAATGCCAAGTGATAAAATAATGATAAAAGTGATAAAATAATGATAAAATAAAGGAATGGAGCAGATATACAGATTTCTTCTTTTCATGATATGTTTGTTGGCTCTCTTTTCGCGAGCCAACAAAATGCGCCCGCAATTCGCGACTTATACTTCCAAGTTCCCACCATCGTAGCATGACGGAAAAGTTGACTAAATGGCTCTCATTGACTCCAGTCTCTGATTTCAGATTTACAACGCCAACTTTATGGCTCGACGTGACCCGTAGACTCAAGACTTGAGGAATAGCAAGGGCTAGGTCAATGGGATGAGGGGGTAGAGAATGCAGTTACCCAGCGATTTCTTACAAATGCCAAAAGGATGACACCTCGCTTGCTATTAATACGTCTACACTGCGAATTCGCAGGCAGTTTGTGAAAATTGAAGATGAGATGAGATG
>ML794858.1:762168-783869 GCA_009831015.1 Picea engelmannii | reverse complement strand
TATATATATATATATATATATATATATATATATATATATATATATATATATATATATATATATATATATTAACTTTTTTATTTTAAAGTTTAATTTTAAATTATAAATAGAGTATACACTTTTATAGTTAAAAATTCATTTAAAACTTTGTTATTTTAACTTTTTTATTTTAAAGTTTAATCTTAAATTATTAATAGAGTATACACTTGTATAGTTAAAAATTCATTTAAAACTTTGTCCTAAGATTTAAGGGTGAAGGTTTTAATGATTTAGGACAATGTTTTGGAATATAGGGTTGTAGGATTATGAATTAAGTAATATGGTTCATGGTTGAGAATTATAAGTTAAGGTTATCATATTAAAAGTAATAATTATTATATTTAGAGGTGTTTTGTTTTTTATAACTTACTTATTTTTGTTTATTTATATAAACTATTTTAGGTAATATATATAGGATAAAAGTATTTAAAATTTAAAATAATTTTATAATAAAAAATAAAGTGTTTTCAATTTTATTTGAACAATAAAAATTTAAATCATATATGCATAGATTTATCTTGGTACTAGATATATAAGTATTAGAAGTGTTAAATCACTTGAGGTGGAATCATTTCCTCAAATTTTTACATTATAAAGTGGTTTTTAATTCGAGGGGTTTGATCCGTATGGGTCTCTTATAAATCAATGATTAAGATGGATATATGTTGGTGGTTAAAGGGGTGAAGATTAAAGAATAAATTTGATGATTGAGGATTGAATTTTAGGGAGCGAGGGCTTAGACCCCACTCTCATCAAAATTGGATTGAGAATGAAAACAAAATGACACACAATAATGCAAACAGATTATAAGATGTACAACATCGAAAGCATGATATTACAAGGATTACCAAATTATATTAAAATGATTAAAATGTGAAATATGCTACAATGTATATAGAAATATATAATGGTTAGAATGGTGGTATCTCATATTTGAGAAGACATGTGACTCCTACACTCAATCACAAAAATCTCATAACAAGAGGATCGAACTTTATTTTATAATAATGTGAAAATCCTAAGAAAAAATAAAGCTTAAACCCCATGATGAAGTTAGAGCTGAGTAGGAATGTTGAATTGGATGTTCAATGAGTAGTCCAAAAAAGTGGATACTTACTGGGATCGTAACTATTTACTTGATACTCCATTTTGGGTCTCCTTTATCTTGTTGGGAAGAAATTTAGACAACCAAAAAGTTTTTAGTGTTGAGATAATTTCTTAGACAACCTTGGATGTGCACTTGGATTAGTTCTTCCCCTGAGTAGAAATGGTCACTATTATGTTGCATTCATGCACTATATGGGAAAACCTCCGTAGTATCATGTTCTTGGTGAGGCACTTGTACTACTTTGACAACTTAATAGAGTTGTATGTCCTATTGGTTGTTCATATTCACCTTGGTGTAAATAATCCTATCTGTTGTATATTGTTCAATGTAGTGAGGATTTATTTCTTTAGTGGCCAAGTTCATTTCCATCTTTGAGTTATCCAATGAAAATTTTGGTCAAAGTAGCTCCACAATACTTACAACATGTAAGTTGAGGAGGGGTGGGAGACTCAATTCAAAATAATTCTCACTCACTACCTTGATGATAGTGTAGGACCCATATCGAAGTGTCATAAAATTATTGTGGAGGCTAAATATGAGTTTCTCTTTCTATATATGAAATCATGCCTTCTCATGAGCTTGAAACTTATGTTGAATCATATTTTTTTCTTTTTTCACTTGGATTTATTGTTGCCTTTATGAAAAATATGGTGAAGTTGTTGTTGGATGTGTTATATTGGTTCAACACACATGTTTCTTTATTTACCTCATTCTATGCATGAAACCCCAATTTCATTAAATTTCGATAAAAAAAGGAAAAATCTAAACTAAGAAAATGTGAACTTTGATTATGAAATTGTGAATATTAGTGTTTCTAAAGTGAAAAATAAGATTTTAAATGTGTGAATATTGGTTTTCAAAAATGTGAATTTTGATTCCAAAAGTACCAATTTAAATTTGAAGTTGTGAATTTCAATTTCAAAAGTGTCAATTTTGTTGCTCCATTCCATACCTCTTTTGCATATGAATAATGTACAATTAAATAGTTTATTGATAATTCATCTTTTTAATGCATCACTACAAAGGAAACCATCTTTTAGTGGAGATGTTTGCAAAAAAATTTAGTATTACAACATTATGAAAAAATATCCAAAAACTTTTTTTACCTAAATTTTATCAGATTTTCAATGTAACTAAAAAAATTAAAATTATGGATGGTTAAAAGTTATAACAAATGTTTTTTTAATTGGTTCACTTATTTAGACAATGTCACTGGTGTGCCCAATCTACAATATATGCATTGGTTTATCAATATTTTATACGCACAACTTCAAAAATATATTATATGCACCGGCAGGTATAACATATTTCTAAAGCCACGGTGCATATTTTAGATACCAAAAGAATCAATGTTATTATATCGAGGATACACGGTGGGTGGCAACATTTGATAAACACTAAGTCTCTAAAATATATAATATGGATCTCTGTGTTGTATATGTTCGATACCTTGTTGCATATTTTATAAAATGAAAGAACCAATGTGTATTACATCTATAAAATCACATGTGGGTATAGTAACTTTGCACTGTTATGTATTGTAATGGTTATAATAATAGTAACGAAAATGATAATTGTATCGTTAAAGAGAAGAATGTTGTTGTTGTTATTAGGAGAACTTTTGTTTTTAATATAGTTATTTGCACTAGTGTGTAAGAGTTATTGAAATAAATATGTGTGTAAATATATATGAATTGTAACATTGATTTCAAAGGAAAACAATGTATTGATATGTTTTGGTGTTGAATTCTTCAAAGGGTATGTAAATGTAAATGATTTTTTTTTTTCTTTACAAAATTTCAATTAATCATA
This sequence comes from Picea engelmannii, assembly GCA_009831015.1. Taxonomy (NCBI): domain Eukaryota; kingdom Viridiplantae; phylum Streptophyta; class Pinopsida; order Pinales; family Pinaceae; genus Picea; species Picea engelmannii. Next base: position 780,910 of record ML794858.1, on the reverse strand, counting down.
AAAAACTAAATATTTTTTTATAATAATATTGGTTTTTATATTTTAATTATTGAGTTTGGATATAATCTTTGCATTGATGTGTTGTATTGTTTAAACAAATATACCAACTTATTACATCTTTGTTCATTGTAATAATGTAAAGCATTATATATTTAATCAACAACTCAACTATTTATGACACTAGACAATGTAATAAAATATGAAATCCATTTTAGTATATATGAATAAGAGACCCTTTATAATACAAAATGGGACAACATAAAGGTCCATAATAATAAAAATTTCAATAAATAAGTGTTACAATTATTGGTAATATGTCATGATGCAATTGAGACATTATGTATAGATTAAATAAAATGTTTGATTTTCATAAAGTAACATTTCAAAATATACAATCTATAACATTCAATTCCAATGATCTTCATTCATTGATCAAACTCCTCTTGTTTCTAGTGTTGCTTACATGCCTAATTTATTCATCACTTCTAAGGGATATTGTACTTGGATTATTTGGGATGGTTTCTTGATTGGTTTGTTGTTGACATTTTTCCTCTTTGTGTTCCATATACAAACACATAGATAAAGTTTAATGAATATATATACATTTATAGTATAATATAAATGATTTTGTCAATCAAAAAGTGTACCATAGTAGCATGTGTTTCATAAACAATAGGCATTCTTTCAAAGCCATGATTCAAGACATATTTTATTGGCTCCACTCCATAATTTGTTTCTTGTGAGTTTTATATGCTATGACAAATCATAGATATAATGAAATATTTATTGTTGTGCTTTTAATTATAGAATACGTAAAACAACATAGCTACTTATTAGTTGTTCAATTAACATTTGATACTCCAACATATACTCACAACCCATACTTAATATGATGTCAATCATATTTTCGGATAACTCTTTTTTGTATGCTAGCACCTATCAAAAACATCCATAGATTATTTTAAATTAACTAAAATATAAACATCACAAAAAAGATGAAATCTTAATTTATAAAGAGAATGTATGCATTTACAAACTCGGTACCCTTTTCTGCATTGTCATCCTATCTTGTGTGTTGAATGGGTTCCATTTTCTTTTCTTTTCCGTAACAACAAAACAATTAAAAATTAATATTTCATTTGACAATTATATTCTCCATACACAAGAAAATCAATGATTGCATAGATTTCATGCATGATGTTGTTGACATGGCTCCTCTTGTTATGAAATTATACTAATTTCTTTGACCATATCATTGTACACATTTTTAGACATCCCTATAGATGTCACCTCATTCATCCTTTGAAATTTTATCAAACTTCCTAAAAAAATAAAAAGCACAAATAAAAAAATCAATTAATATTTTTATGAAAATAAATATAGCAAAAATATTAATTTGGATTTTTTTTGGATTAATATATGCATATTATACAAAAGAATGTTTAGCAATAATACATTTAAGTGATTCTTTTTTGTTATTGTATGTTTTTTATTGCAAGTGTTACAAGTCTCATCCATTGCTACAAAAACATTTTATGTACTTTATATATAACATGATTCTTAGAGTCATTGGATTGATTTTTGTAATGTATGTGAAAAGAAAATCTATACATTATATTTAATCTATCCGTCATAGTGTTATACACATTTCCCCCTTCTCATTAACTTCCAACACCACTCCAAATTAATTGAGGACCAAGTCGTGTCATTATTTACATCCTTCATAATTTTTATCTTTTTAGGATGACCTTCTAATCACTTGTTTTTGGTACCTACACAAAATTAAACAAATGTTAAATCAAATGCTTCAAACATGTTAGCAATTATAGTTAATAAGTACATTATTAATTAAAAATCAAATAAAAAGTTTATAATTATCACCTTTCAATACACTTAATTCCTCTTTTTGCAACATTTGCATAAATATTTTATGTTCTTTTCCACTTAAATTGTAAAAAATTCCTTAAAGTTTCTTCAAACTTATTGTACGTGACACACATTATTGAATACATTTCATTTAAACATACACATAATTCAAATATATTACTTTTATATTAAAATTTAAAATAAAATGTCATTTTTTCTTCTTGGGATGTGCTTCCATCGCGATCGTTGCTATAAGTTATTTCTCCGTGATCTTCATGTTAAAAAAAAACTTATATTGAGAGGAATGGTGGCGTGAATTAGTATAAGAAAATATTTTAATTTTTCAAACATTCATTAACCATAAGAAAAAAATCACATATTAATAGCAAAACATGGAACACAAGATTTACGTGGAAACACTTTTGAGAGAAAACCACAAAACTTTACTTTATAATTATTTGTAGGAACCAAACTACTAGACACCAATACCCATTGGTACAAATCATGGTAGATACCAACCTACTATTACAAATCTTTGTAAACACCAATATACTAGAGACACCAATCCCCACAGCTAAGCACCAACTTAGCAAGAGAGACCCATCTATTTCAGATACTCGTAGACACCAATACCCATCACTAAGAACCAACTTATAAAGAGACACCAGTCTCTTATAGATATTCATAGAAACCAATCTACTAGAGACACCAATCCCCACTACTAAGCACCAACTTAGCAAGAGACACCAATTTCTGAGCTACACCAACCTTCACTAAGTCTACTTGTTATTTCTACCTTCATCGAGTATGCTCATTGATTCTACCTTTACTAGGTCTACTCACCACTTCTTCCTTCACTATGTCTGCTCAATACTTCTTCCTTTACAGGTTTGACCAAAATTTGAATTTCTAAATGGAAACTTTCCCAAATCTTGTTGCTTTGGGTCTCTTTCGAAGAACAAACTTGTACAACATGTCACATATCCAATTTTGAAAATATCAAATTCTAATATTTTTACCCGTGGTACTTTTGTAAGTCTTTTCTTCTCTCTAAAATTTCCATAGTTTGAAAAGTCCCAAAAACGAAGTTATAGAAAAAAATTCCAAAATGAAATGTTTGAGACTGATCTTAGGACCATTCAAAGACCCTAGGTTACATATATCATATCTAAAAAAGTGCAGTGACACAAAATATAATAGTTTTACCACATGTACACCAATATCTCTCCTCTATCTCTGAAAAATATCAATGTCTGAGTCATCCCATAAAATAAGTTATAGAAAAAGTGTCAAGTTGACATGTTTGAAACTAATTTCAGGAGTAGTCGAAAACCCTAAATTCCACAAGGAATATATCCAAGCTTATAGAGAACTAGCATATGATATTTTTCCCACATATAAAATCATATATATCCTCTATCAACGCAAAATATTAGGTTCTAAAACATCCCAGAAAATAAGTTATAGTGAAAGTGCCAAGGTTACCTATTTGAAACTAATTTCAGGAGTAGTCAGGAACCCTAACTTCCACAGGAAATATCTATGAAAGTATAGATAACCAATATATTACATTTTTAACACATGTACATGTAGTTATTTCCTTTATCACTGCAAAATATCAAGGTCCCAAAATCCCAGAAAATAAGTTATAGAAAAAGTTCCAAGCTAACCTATTTGAAATTGATTTCAGGAGCATTCAATAACCCTAAATTCCACAGATAATATCTCTGAACATATAGTGAAACATCATATGCAATTTTATCAAAAGTACAATAGGACATCACCTCCACCTCTTCCGAATTGTAAGGTATAAAACATATTAGGAAACAAGTTATCAAGAAAATACCAAGATGATCAAAACTGATTTCACAATTCAATCTTTGCCAATCCATTGTTCACAAACTTATTTCTTTCAATGCTTACTCTTTTTATACTTTTTTCATAACCATTCATGAAGGGATGTGTTCATTAATTAAATAATTGATTCTCAATACCATGCACAAATGCCCCAAATACCATGGGAAAATACCCCAAACCCATGTGTTTGAAACTACCATTTCTCTTTTTCACATGGAGCCCTTTTTAATATACTAGTATACCTATATATATAAATCAATATTGGAAATTTTGTGTGTGTTTTAATACCACAATATGACATTAATGACATCATTAATCCTTTGACAACAATTTCAACAATCTCCCCCTTTGTCATTGATGGAAATCATGCAATGAAACACATAGTCCACCATGCATGGAAATAATTACCCCCCTATCTGAAACTCTCCCCCTTTGAAATCAATCGCAAAGGGATGATCCCCCCGAGCTTGCACTTCTCCTTAAAAATTTAGTTGAAACTCCAGTCAACTATCATGTTGGGTCAATCTTCGATCGACCACTTTCAAGGAAATCATCAGTAAGTAAGAGGATCATTGAACAACTATACAACCGATGATACACACCGATATGAAGTCCTCAAACATTTTTTCAAATTATTCCAAGACCATCTATAAATCCAACCACAATATATACTAGTAGTTGGAATTGGATGACAATTCTATCTTTCACGCCTCTTCTCTAAATATATGAAAGCATGACTACCATTCCTTTGATTTTTATGGTGAGGATGATGATAGGTAACATATTTTTGTGTTGGGTGATTAGAGGAAGTAGGATTAGGGTTAGGTTCACTTATATGATTAGAAAAACTTGAATTATCGACAACAATGTAATATGAATGCTCAAATTCTTATATGTGAGGAACATGCATCTCATCAAAACGTTCAATAGGTTGTTGTTCTAGAAAACTAGTTTGAACTCCTCCTACAATAATACAAACTTCTCTGGCTATTGCAAGGCTAGGTGTATGTAGGGAGGAAACAACAACATCATATCCAATAGTAGTCTTGATGAATGGAGAACTTTGAAAATTGATGATATAATCTAATATTTTAGTACTATTTTAAAACATCAAGCTTCTATTCAACTTAATAGTTGGTTTCTCAAGTTTTTTTCTTAAGGAATCAATTTTAGATTCTAGCTCTCTGCAACTTTCTTCCTTTTTTCCTTAGTTGGATTCTCGCAACCTATTCCATCCTTATTTCTTATTCTAATTCAATCTTTAGGTTCATGATAGTATTTTCTATTTCTTCAAGGATTTATAACATTTTATATTTTTAATCACGGTCCTCTTATTCATATTTTTGCAACTGCTCCTTTTGTTTCAAATTCTTCTTCCTAAGATTCTTTATTTTGCTTAAGGCACAAATGAGTTCTTCAAGATTCACTTCCCCATATGTTTCGGCATTTTCCTCTTCTTCTGAGTGCATTGTTTCTATTTTTTCATCAATATTTATTTTGATTGCCATAAAGAGAGTTTCTTCTCTGTCACTATAGAAACTACTTTCTTCAGGCGAGTCACTAACCCCTTTTGAGTAGAGATTATTCTTATGCTTATAACATTTATTCTTCTTTTCATGCTTGTCCTATTTTTGGATCCTTTTTTGTTGATGATTTTTTCTCCCTTTCTTTACATTATGGTATTATTGGTCATCACTACTTTCATCCTTTGCATATGGACACTTATCAACAAAATTTCGTACTTTTCCAGAATTAAAGCACTTAAAGGGAATCTTACCTTCATATTTTCCATATCCTTTGTTGAGTTTCCTCACAAAATGGGCTTCCATTGCATTTCACTCATTGTCGGATCTATCATTTGATTCATTCTCTTCATTCTCATTCTTATTTGAGGTTTTAAAGGCTTCTTATTTATTTGATGGATTTTTTTTATCTATTCTCATTTCATATGTCGTGAGGATCCCATGCAATTCGTCCATTGTTAATGAATCAATATCCTCCATTTCTTCAATGGAAAAAACTTTGGCATCAAATCTTAAGGGGAGTGACCTTAACACCTTTTGTACAATCATCGATTCTTCAACCTTTTCACCAATTCTTCTAATGGTGTTGACAATTTGATCTACACAGAGAAGATACGTTGTAACATACCCAAGTACTAGTTGAGAAACATTATGTGCGGAATACACATTTAAAATTAAGATTTTATGTTTATTAAATTCCTGTAGCTTATCATCTACAAATCACACACAATATAACCATTTGACTGATACCATAGTTCTAAATGTATCTAACAACATATATTAAAACATGAATGAAACTACTCAAGAAAAGAATAAACATACAACACCATATAAACCATTTACACAACAAAGTATCATGATAAACACAATAGAGAACTTATATGTTAATATATAACCAACTGGCTACATACGAAGGATTAACCTTTTAGTCATTATCATTGTTGCTCACTTTATTTCAACATCAAGCCACCCCTAAGTTGAGGCTATGAGTCCACAAGGATATCCCGCCCTCTAGCTATCCACTCTCCGCATACAACAACCCCAAAACCTAGATTCCAATATGTTTCCCACCACCTGCACAACCCAAGGAATGGGACCCCCCTTCATTGTACACAATTCCTTAGGCCTCCCCACTTCCCTCCAGGGCTCTAGTGCATCTTTTTTAATATAAAACATCCCATATACTCCAATAATGCTTACAACATCCTTCACAAGGCTCTTGATTCTATTTCTCAACATAAAAATGCTTCACAAAATTACAGCCTGATTTATAACCTCTTTCTCTGTATAAACAAAACCCAACAATGGTTTCCTTCAATCCAAATATGGTTGGTTCTCTTCCCAACACTCATCTTCTCTCTTGTTGTCCAAAAATATGTGAGTAAAAACTGCTCTCCATGCAAAAATGTGACTCTCCAAAAACTAACCCCTTGGCCACACAAATTTCGTCTCTTTGCATGCTTGATTGACTTGACTTACACTCTTCCCCAAGATGATTTTACTCCATCCCATGCTTTCCAATAACTATGGGATGTGACTCCTCACACCCACCCTCTTACATGAGTTTGATGGTTGGCTTTAGCAACACTCAACAACAAAAAAATTGCTCTCCATGCAAAAATGTGACTCTCCAAAAACTAACCCCTTGGACACACAAATTTCCTCTATTTGTTTACTTGCTTGACTTGAATTACACTCTTCCCCAAGCTGATTCTACTCATGCCCATGATTTCCAATCACTATGGGATGTGACTCCTCACACCCACTCTCTTACATGAGTTTGATGGTTGGCTTTCGCAATGTACTCAACAACAAATAGAATATTTACACAACAATAGTAGTAATTTAGGAATGTGGGTTGGATTAATACCCATGAGTAATTTCCCCCTTGGTTCCCCTATATCTTGTGGAATCATATCCCCCTATCATTCTTAATCCTTTTTTTATCGCAACCAATGATTATTATTTTTTTAATATCTATTTCAATGCACCTAATTTACCATTTGGCCTTCGACCACATTAAACTAATATAGGCTCTTCGTCCCAACACATCATCTCACCATCCTAAATCATATTTATACAATTAAATTATAATTCATAGGGATTAAAACTGGGGATGTTATATCCCCTCCCCCTTATTTTTCTAGTCCTCAATGAAAAACACCCTACAAGTGTTCATTCACTTTTCAATTCTAGCACTCGTGCCATTACTAAATCATATAGGTGTTGGTTGTGGAGCCTGATTATCTTCATGATTCAGAGGTTTGTTTCAACTGTGCTTGGACCCCATTCCCTAACGGGGTGGTGTGGGGGGGATTTCCACCCCACAATTTTTTCCAAGGGGGTCCAAGTGGGGGCAGAGACAATTTTTGTCCCCCCCCCCCCCTGGGTAAGGGATTCGTGGGAAACGCCCCAGAAGCGAAATATTGGGAAAATTTGCCTCGTAATTTTTTTTAATTTCGTAGTCAATCTCAATCGTTCATTATAAGGTCGCAAATCTAACTGTAGAAGTTATTTTTAGGGTTTTGTTCCCTAGAAGGAAACCCTCCCTTATGAGGGAATTGTATTGTGGTTGTGTATTATCATGAATATTGTATTATGAGAGAGGAGATTGTGAGAAAAAGAAGAGGAAGTTATAATGGGTGTGATTTAGGTTGTATCCCTTCATTTTGTTGGATAAAAAAAAGGAAGTACTTGGAAATTTCTCTGGTGAACATAGACCACACTGGGTGAACCATGTATATCTTTGCCTCTATTGTATTGTGTATATTCTGTGTTTTATGTTTTCATTTGTTTTATTGTATTTATGCACAATCTTGTTTTTATAACAATTGGTATCAGAGTGAAAGGTAACTCGCAGGAAAAGAGGGTTCCTGGTTCAAGTGGGAGCAATGGAGGAAGATGAAAAGTTTAGGGTCACAAAATTTAATGGCCAAAACTACCAGTCATGGAAGATGTAGATTGAAGATTGTTTATATTAGAAGGATATATTCCTACCATTGGGCATAATAGAAAAGAAGTCGATGACCATGGAGGACAAAGGATGGGAGGTTCTTGACATAAAGGCACTAGGAATGATAGGGTTGAGCCTTGTAGTGTCAGTGGCCTTCAATATTTCAAAAGAAAAGACAATGAAGGAGTTGATGGATGCACTGGATAAACTGTATGAAAAAACCTCGGTGTCCAATAAGGTATTTCTAATGAAGTGATTTTTTAATATGAAGATGTCATAAGGTGGGTATATTGCAAATCATTTAAATGAATTTAATATGGTTACTAATCAACTAATTTCTATAAAAGTGGACTTTGATGATGAGGTTAGGGCTCTTCTAATCCCATGCTCATTGCCAAAAAATTGGAATGGCTTGGTCATGGTTGTAAGTAACTTTTTCTCTGGTTCAAACATTCTAAAATTTGATTATGTTGTCGGTGTTATCCTTAGCAAGGAAATGTGATGGAAAATCATAGGTGAGACATCAGGTAATGCGTTAAACATAGAGAATAGGGGAAGACAAAAGGATAGAGGAAAGGGCTTAATGAAACGTGGGAATTATAGGAAGGGAAGATCCAAATCCATAATGGGAAAGATAGAGTGTTATAATTGTGGAAAGAAATGACATATAAAGAAATACTATAGAGCTCCAAAGAAACAAAGAGATGGACAATAGGAGAAAAATCAAGAAGCAAATGTAATAGGTGATGTGTTACAAGATGCTCTGATTATTTATGTAGATAATATTTATGAGTTTTTTGTAGTAGATTCAGAGGCTTCATTTCATGCCACACCCCATAGGAAACATTTTCTAGATTATGTTCAAGGTGATTTTGGACAGGTTCATTTGGGTGATCATGCACCATGAATTGGTTTTACAATGGGTAAGGTACAAATAAAGAAAAAGACTGCAAACCAATGGTTATTGAATTAGGTAAGACATGTACCAAATCTACGTAAAAATCTAATTTCAACAGGGAAGTTGGCAAGTGAAGGTTTTATATCTATATTTACAGATAAGGTGTGGAAGGTCACCAAAGGATCACTGGTAATAGAAAAAGGAGAGAAGGTAGGTACATTGTATTTATGTACTGGTAATACTAACTCTTTTATCTCTTTAGCTTCTACAGGAGTGGATATAGAACTGTGTCATCATAGGCTTGGACAGATGAGTGAGAAGGGGATGTAGATACTTCACAAAATAAATTTGTTTTCATATCTTAAACAAATTGATTTGTATTTATGTGAACATTGTGTTTATGGAAAACAAAAGAGATTCATATTTCTCATAGGCGAAAAAGAAAATAATAGTGAAAGGTTAGAGATTTTGCATACAGATGTATGGGGACAAACTTAGGTGTCATCTCTTTGTGGCTCTCATTATTATGTTACTTTTATTGAAGATGAAACTAGAAAAACTTGGGTTTATTTCATTCGACAATAATCTCATGTTTTTGACACTTTTAAGAAATGAAAAGATTTGGTTGAGATTGAGACAGGAAAAAAGGTTGACGTGTCTTAGATCATACAGTGGAGGTGAATATTGTAGTAAGGAATTTGATTATTATTATTCATACCATGGTATTCATAGAGAGAAAACAGTTCCACGAACACCACAAGAAAATGGTGTGTCAGAAAGGATGAACATGACAATCATGGAGCGTGCATGGAGTATGAGATTGCATGTTGGGTTTCCCTTACAGTTATGGGAAGATGATGTAGATAGTATTGTTTACTTAATAAATATAGGACCTTCAATCCCTTTGGATGGTGGAATTCCAAAGGAGGAATGGATAGGTAAAAAGGTAAACTATTCTTTTTTGAAGACATTCAGTTGTGAAGCATTTGTCCATATTGATAAAGAAAATAGAACAATGCTTGAGGAAAAATACAAGAAGTGTACCTTTATTAGATATGGTGTTAATGATTTTGGTTATATCTTATGGGATTATGAAAATCAAAAAATCATTAGGAGTAGAGATTTCATATTCAATGAGAAGGTCATGTACAAATATCAATTATAGGGAAAGAAAGAGGAAAAATAAAAACTAGAATATATAGTACTTGATGAGATCACTAGAAAAAGAAATTCTAAAGGTACTAGAAAATAAAAATGTACAACAACAGGAGCAACAAGTACCTCCAAGTACTAGAAATGTTGTTAGAAGATATACCAGGTTATGTAGATCCCCTGAATGATACTCTCCTTCATTGTATTATTTATTGTTGACTGATTATGGTGAACCAGAATGTTATGAAGAGGCAATGTAGGTAAACACTAAAAAGAAGTGGGACCAAGAAATGAAAGAGGAAATGGATTCCTTGGTAAATATATAGACTTGGGAATTGGTTCAGTTACTTGTAGGAAAAATATCATTGTGGAATAAATGGGTTTACAAGTTGAAGGAAGAAGATGGAAGAAAAAAATGGTACAAGGATAGACTTGTTGTAAAAGGGTTTGCACAAAAGAAAGGTATAGATTACGATGAAATATTTTCTCCCATTGTTAAAATGACTTTAATTAGGACTATTTTAAGTCTTGTGCAGTAGAATATTTTCATCTTTAAAAGTTAGATGTAAAATCAGATTTTCTCCATGGGGATTTGGAGGAAGAGATTTATATGCAGCAACAATAGGGGTATGAGGTCAAAGGGAAGGAGAATTTCATATGTAGGTTGAAGAAGATCTTTTATGGCCTAAATTAAGCTCCAAGGTAGTGGTATTTGAAGTTTGACAGGTTTATGACAAAACAAGGTTATATTAGATGTCATTCTGATTACTGCGTTTATTTTAAAAGGATAGAAAATGGAATCTATATTATCTTTCTTTTGTATGTAGATGACATGCTTGTTGCAGGGTCTAATATGCAGGATATAAATGTGCTCATGAAGAAATTAGCTAATTCATTTGTGATAAATGATTTGGGTGCTGGAAAGAAAATCCTTTGTATGAGAATAACAAGAGACATGAAAAATCACAAATTGACATTGTCTCAAGGTGAGTACATAGAGAAGGTGTTGGAGAGGTTTAGAATGCATAATGAAAAACCAGTTAGTACACCTTTGGCCAACCATTTCAAATTAACTAAGGAAAAATGTGTCCGAAGACACATGAGGAGATATGATACATGTCGAGGTTCCCTTATCCATCAGCAGTTGGCATCTTGATGTATGCGATGGTTTGCACAAGACCATATATTGCACATGTAGTGGGAGTTGTGAGTAGGTATATGAACAATCTAGGTAAAGAACACTGGGAGGAAGTGAAGTGGATTCTTAAGTATTTGAGAGTTACTGCTACTCATGAATTATGTTTTGGATGTTGAGACATTGTTCTATAGGGATATGTTTCTTTAGATATGGCAGGTGATAAATATAGTAGGAGGAGCACCATAGGGTATGTTTTTACTATAGGTGGAACAAAAGTAAGTTGGATTTAAAAACAACAAAATGTTGTATTTTAAACAACAGAAGCAAAGTATGTTGTTTCTATAGAGGCTAGTAAAGAAATGATTTGGTTACAAAGGTTTATGGAGGAATTAGGAAAGAAGCATGAGAATAACAGGTTGTACTGTGACAGTGAGAGTGCCATTCATCTTTCAAAGAACTCATCCTTCCATTCAAGAACTAAGCATATATAGCTCCGGTACCATTTCATATGATCCATCTTGGAAGATGGATATTTGAAGTTGGAAAAGATACATAGTATCCAGAATCCTACATACATGTTAACAAAGGAAGTAACCAAGGAGAAATTGAGTTCCTTCTTAGTTTCATTTGGTCTTCAAGCATGAAGGTGAAGATGAGAAATTTTTCAGGTCCAAGGTGGAGTATATTCCAATAGGTACAACAATAGTGGAGTTATTTTGACCAGTCTCCAAGTGGGATATTGTTGGTTGTGGATCCTGATTATATTCTTGATTCAGAGGTTTGTTTCAACCGTTCTTGGACCCCATTCCCTAATGGGGGGTGTTGGGAGGATTTTCCCCCCAAAACTGTCACCAAGGGGGTCCATGGGGGAGAAAAGACAAATTTTGTATCCCCCTCCCTCTCGAGGGATTCGGGGGCAACGCCCCCGAAGCGAAATATTGGGAAAATTACCTTGTAAAATATTGTAATTTCGTAGTCAATATGGACCATTCATTATAAGGTCGCAGATATGATGGTAGAAGTTATTTTTAGGGCTTTTTCCCTACAAGGAAACCCTCTTTTATGTTTAAATTGTATTCTGGTTGTGTATTATCCCGAATATTGTATTATGAGAGAGGATACTATGAGAGAAGAATAGGAAGTTACAACATGTGTACTATAGGTTATATTCTTTCATTTTGTTGGATAATGAAATGGAAGGACCTAGAAATTTCTCTAGTGGAAGTATCCCACATTGGGTGAACCAAGTGTATCTGTGTCTCTATTGTATTGTGTATATTTTGTGTTTTATTTCGGCATTTGTTTTATTTTATTGCTCCAAGATCCTATTTTTTTAACAATAGGCTCCCCAATCCAACATCACATAGGCACCTTTGCCCAGGATCTTTTCCCCAAAATCATAGATACATAGGCACCTTGGCCCAAGAAACTATACATACATAGGCACTCTGACCTAGAAAAACATAGATACTTGGGCTCCTTGGCCCAATCCCACATAAGATAAAAAAACACAATTCATCATTTTGGAAGCAATTCCAACCAATAGTATTTCAATTTTTCATGGTCTAAACAACCTTCCTTTGGCTCTAGTTGTAATATTCTTCATGCTCTACCGGTTCCCACAGAAATTCCAGCTAACAACTCACATTCCCCTCAACTTTCACAACCAAAGGAAGTGTAACCCTTCTCTGCATTGCAATCCTTCAGGATGTACCACTTCCCTTACATGGTTCTAGTACAAGGTCAACTGGGAAGTCTCTGAGTTGCGTCTCTAGGAACTCTAGTTGCAATATCTTCCATACTTTATTGATTCCAACAACAATTCCAACCAATAAAATCTCGTTCCCCTCCTTCACAACCCAAGGAAGTGTATCCATTCTCTGCACTACAGTCCTTCAGGCTATACCACTTCCCTTCCAAGGTTTCAGTACTAGGTTGGAAATGAAGTCTTTAAGTTGTGGCTCCATGAACTCTAGTTGTGATAATGGAATCTCCAACTTATAAAATAGTTTCAATTGTGCCTCCTTCAAAACATCTTAACACAACTCTGGTGTAAATAAAAATATACAATCATGACATACAACCTCATGTAACTGACCAATAACAACCAAAATGAAGCACAATCAACTTAACCATACATAGTGATGACTAGAAAAACACACCAAACCATGTAGTCCCATAATAACACATATCTTGAGATGTCATTTAGGCATAAAAAGCAACAAGGAATAAGGGAAATATTAAAATGAGCTAAACAAAAATCAATCCCATATTTCTGTTGATTTTTCAATAAGCTAGGCTCAAGCATGAAGTTCATTACAATTTTAGAATTTTACTTGAACCATAGACATTTGAAATTTCACCAAAATTTCATTACAATTTCAGAATTTTACTTGAACCATAGACATTTGAAATTTCACCATTAGCAATTTGTTGCAACAACCAATATCATAAGAAGAAAACACCATGCACAAGTACACAAGAAGTATCCTAGGAAACACTTCTCAACAAGGGAAGAAAACCCAACCAATCCTTTGCTATATTCTTCAAGAGAAAGACCTCCCACACCATAAACCTAGCACACAAAAGGGTGCTTAAAAAACCCTAGAAGACTAGCACCTAAGAGAGGTGTACACTTTTCTCAAGAACAAATACTTGCTAAAATTTACAAACTCACAGATGTGTTATGATTCCTCAAATGGGGAATTTACCTTTATATATATTAGACTGAGTATATCAAAAGTAGTGTCTATTGGCACAACAGGGTTGACCTCAATAAATAACAATATAATTAATAACTTCCATATTAATTATCTTTTACATTAATTATCTTGCACTTTATGGTGGGGTCGAACTATACCCTTTACATCACAAATAGGGTTACAGGTAAGTATGACTCTTGAACAATGTAGAAAGGGATCTCATACACCCTCTAGTGCTCAGGCACTAGGGCACATCCATCTATGCTCAACCACAGGGATGTCAACATATCTATCTCACTGCGTCTCACAGGAGAATCACACTCACTAGTGCTCATCCACTATGATCATGTTCACATATTCTCAGCCACAGGAACATCCAACTCAGCAGATCACTTTCTCACTACATCTCACAAGAGAATCATCTAGAGTATCACATCATCTCAAACCTCTACATAGAGGAGACCAGTACATCATTTCATCTCTGTCTTAGATAGAATGACACACCCAAATCATGGGATTCCTCACCCCACAAAAGGGAACACAACATTCAATATGTGTCTCAAAGAGTAACCACACACCCAGCTCATGGGATTCCTCACCCCACACACAAGCACAACGTTCCATCTCCATCTCAAAGAGGAACCACACCCCCATCTCATGGGAACACCCATATCATGGGCTCTCTCTCATGTCGACTCACTTAATCTTTGTCCTAGAGGATGTCTCATGTAGTTGTAATCATCAACGCTCCCTCTCAGATAGGGAGGCATTCTCCATTAGGCCAAGTCTCTCATGGAAGTACTCGAACTTCATCTTGGCAAGCGGTTTGGTGAATATGTCTGCAATCTGCTCATGGGTAGGAAGGTATTGCACGTGTACTTTTTTCCTCTGCACCATGTCTCTGATATAGTGATATTTTATCTCAATGTGTTTCGATCGATCATGAAACACAAGGTTCTAAGAGAGATTCACACAACTTTTTTTATCAAAATGAATAGTAGTAGGATCCATCTCATGATCAAATAAATATGTCATAAGTTTACAAAGCCACACTACTTCGTAGACTGCCACACTCAATGCTACATACTCTTCCTCTGAGGTACTCAATGCCACAGTTATATTTTATGTTGAACCAGGAAACCATGGAAGATCCTAAAGTAAAGAAACAACCATAGGTTCTCTTCTGGGCCACTGCGATCCCTGCCCAATCTACATCAGCATATCCCTGTAAGCTCAAGTCTACACTGGAGGCATATCTTAGGCCATATCCAATTGTGCCTCATAGGTATCTAAATACATGTGTTTCCACTATCCAGTGAGTCTATCTCGGTTGGCTCATGTACTAGCTAAGCACATTCATTGCATAGCATATATCATCTTTGGTGTTAACCATATACATCAATGATCTAATCAATTGTCTATACAAGTGTGGAGTAATCTCTCCTGAATCAGCATCACTCATTTTCTTCAAATCCATCACCATTGGTGTAGGAATTTATTTTCATTCTGTCATATAAAAAAAATTCAATATCTCTACAATATATTTTCCTTGACTTAGGAAAATCTCATATGTCCTATGCATTACTTCTAGTCCCAAGAATTAATGAATAAAGCATAAATATTTCATCTCAAATTTAGTAGTCAATGCTTGTTTGCATTCAATAATGAGTCTCTTTGAACCGGTGAGGAAAAGGTCACCCACATATAGGAACAATATTAAGCACTTGTTGCCATCAATGTGATAATATAGGTTTGGATCAACAACACTCTTGTTGAAGCCCAAACTTATCAGGAATCCATCCATTTTCTCGTATCAAGCATGAGGTGCTTGATTTAGTCCATACAGGGCTTTCGTCAACCTGTACACATGAGATTTTTCATTGTGTATACCAAATCCTTGTAGCTGCTCGATATAAACTTCTTCCTCAATCTCATCATTGTTGGCACAAGGGCAGACCTAAGGTTCAATTCTTAAGAGAACACCAACAAAGCCCTAACTACTGGCCCTTTTGGCAACACCTGTGAAGCAGATGAAGTCTCACCTAAGGTAGAGGCAGGGGTGGTCGCAGGACTTAGATGTCTGCAACCTTAGCTGGGACACAAATCTGTGATTATATCTTTTACAGGGAACTTAGCATAGATCCTTCATCAATATTTAACCCGTCTGGTACTTCGCAGATAGGACAGAGTATCATAGTGAATACTTATACTAAAGATGATTTAGTACTTAGCCGCAGAAATATAGGTTAGATTCAACATATCAAGCACTAAGCATCTTATATATCAGATCTAACATTCATTCATATATCATCAGCACAAAGCATAACTTGATCTACTTAATCATATCAAACACTTAGCCAAGAAAGAGATAAACACATTAGAGCGAAGCACAAAGAACTATACACACAGTTATTGTGGTTCACCCCCACCCTGGGGCTACGTCCACAAAGTCTTCTTTATATTATCTTGGTCAAGCAGTTACATCACAAAGCTTCAATGACCCTTACTTTGCACATGATAGAAGATCTGCGCAGCTCGCTAGATCCTTCTTCCTTGCTCTTCAACACAAGACTACAATAACTTGCACTTATCTTTCCAATCTCATGCACATAGCACTCTAAGATATATCCGATCACATAGATCCAGTTACTAGCACTAATCTTTTAGTTATACATCACATAGATGTACTACATTACTATTCCCTCTCTCTTACTATCTACATTTCCTATTTGTAGATTACAAAATGGGCCTAAACGTGGGTAGACCCATGGGTCGACATCCCTTTCCCATTACATCAACTCAAAACCCTAAAATGGACCCCAAAATAGGTCTTTCTTCCTTATTTTATACTTCACGTTGCGCTCCTTCCTTGGCAAGTTGTTGCAGTCCCAAAAGTGGTCAAGGGCCAACAGGTTCCCAACACTCACCTGTGACTCATCCCAAGTCATGCAGGTCTGACCAATTCCACTTCAAATGCCTCGAGCTTGGCTCGAGCGGCTTCGATCTACTACAGTGAGAGAGCCTCTTGTTCAGTAAATTCCTGGATTACTGTGTCATTAAGCGGTCCGTCCAGGTGTTGTTCTGCAGTGATGACACCCTGTTCGAGTTCAATTCCCTGGCTTTCTAGTTCGGTGAAAAGTTGGCATGCCTTCTCTTGGAATGGTTGCAGTCATTGAGAGACGTCCACTAATTTACTTTGCAGCATGTGTACTTGTTGTTTGGTTGTGCGTTTCTCTACGAACCTCTTCATTCTTTCGACTGGGGTTACAGACTTCAGTTGTGCTTGTAGCACATCTTCATGTTGCTTTGCTTCATGGAGTTGTGCCTCCAATGTCTGCAATTATGGATTCTCTGCGAGGGTTTCATAGGTATGGGCGCTTCTGGTGCTTAGCTTCCTACATTCTGAAGATAAAGTTTTAATCAGTCGACTACGCTTCGAGTAGTTGCCTCTCATAGATCTCTTATCTCTTGGGGTGTCTCAAGCATGGTGCAGAGCTTCATATCCATGATGTGTTGTTGAATTTGTTGGATTAATTCTTCCAGTTGGGTCACCTGCTGTGGAAGACGATCTTCCATCTTCACTTCTATGATTATCATAGAGCGCAGTGCCTTGTGAACTCTTTCTTATGTTTCAAGTTTCTCTGCTAGCAACTAGTCCTTGCTCTACTGTAACTGGGCTTTTTCCTCCTCCCATTTTGATCAGGGGATCAAAATTTGCTCAATTTTCAAAGTGCTCGGATTGAGACGAAACCAGTGCCATTGCTTCTGTCTCGTTTTCCTGATTCCGACAGTATATTTATTTTCGCAAATGGAGTCCGTATGGAGGAGATATCACGATTTTACCGTCAAGTCAAACAAGTCAAAATTAGGGTGCTGACTGTACCTGTCCGTATAGTCCGTACGGCCACGTGGAGGGCCGTACCATGTTGCTGACATGGCAGAGGGGTGACGTGGTGCACATTGGTTGGTTGTTAGTTGTCCAATCATAAACTGACACGTGTCACTTCATTTCTGTTTAATTTGGCTTTGTAAAAGATATTGGGAGTCCGCGGGGTTTGACCCCGGGACCTCCCCCCATGGTAAAGCTTTAACATACACGTGCTAGCCAACATACCCGAACTTGCTCCTTGTTATATGAGCATACGAATATACATTTAAACTTGCGTGTTGTATTATATGGAAAGGGGGGGGGTCGGGGCTTAGCCCCGACCCATAACATAAAGTTTAAACCATATATAAACATATGCCATGTAATATATATTCGTGCGCGGAAAAAACTGTGGTATATATATATTATGTGGGCACGCGGTTTGGAACCCGCGACCCATAATATTTATGCACGGGATTTTGTTATAATGTGGTATACATTGTATTGTGCGCGGTTGTAACTTGCACGGGTTGTTACACCCGTTGCACGGTTTTAAAACTACTTTGATGCCGCGCCTTTGGTCATATGACCATATGACCCAATGCTAGGCGATTGGGGGCCAGAGGCGCTCAAACCGTCCTACAGTTTGGACCGTTTTTGGAACCGCTCGGTGCTGGGTTTATATGCGCGTTTTGGAGCATGTTCCAGGTTGATGTACAGATTGTAGAACCAGAGACAGCAAAGAAGGAGGGAAACTTCAGAGGAGGCTATCTTCTTCATTTTTC
>ML794858.1:707407-758077 GCA_009831015.1 Picea engelmannii | reverse complement strand
CCTTGTTATATGAGCATACGAATATACATTTAAACTTGCGTGTTGTATTATATGGAAAGGGGGGGGGTCGGGGCTTAGCCCCGACCCATAACATAAAGTTTAAACCATATATAAACATATGCCATGTAATATATATTCGTGCGTGGGAAAAACTGTGGTATATATATATTATGTGGGCGCGCGGTTTGGAACCCGCGACCCATAATATTTATGCATGGGATTTTTTTATAATGTGGTATACATTGTATTGTGCGCGGTTGTAACTTGCACGGGTTGTTACACCCGTTGCACGGTTTTAAAACTACTTTGATGCCGCGCCTTTGGTCGTATGACCATATGACCCAATGCTAGGCGGTTGGGGGCCAGAGGCGCTCAAACCGTCCTACAGTTTGGACCGTTTTCAGAACCGCTCGGTGCTGGGTTTATATGCGCGTTTTGGAGCGTGTTCCAGGTTGATGTACAGATTGTAGAACCAGAGACAACAAAGAAGGAGGGAAACTTCAAAGGAGGCTATCTTCTTCATTTTTCGACCGTTTCAGGTGCCGTCAGAGCCTAGACAGGGGTTTTGGCACGCTGCGGAGCCATTGGATCAGTCATTTTGTTGATTTGAGCACTGTAAGACTTGTTTTTAATCACTTTGAGCAATTTAATATAAAAGATCCATTTGGAGGCTGGACCAGGAGATGTAGCCCGGAGTGGGGTGAACTCCTTTATCAAGTTGCTGTGTTTATGTCTTATGTTCAATGATTTCTGATGCTGTCTATGCTTATTTCTGCATAAGTAATCTTTAATTATGTGTTGCAAATTGATCCGGTTGCATTAAACACATAACATTTTACTTGCAAATTAATTTAATCAAGTTTATCAAGTCTTCGTCATATTTTTAGATCACATTTGGCTTGTAAGTCAATATTCTCTTGTTCTTCCTTTCTCTGTTTCTCTTCATGTGCGCTTTTTGCTTGCGCCAAAGCATGAGCTCATAGAAGGAAAGCTTCGACTTTCTTGATGATCTAGCGTAACTGTGTGGGCTCATCACATATTCCTGATATTTCCATTATTAATGACACCATAGAAACTGCTTGGTTGGACTGAAGTGCTTGATGCGCTTCTTTGAATTCGCCCGTGATCTAGAGGAATAGTTCATCCTTCTTTGCTTTTTGCTTTTCTGCGATCTCTACTAAAACATCATTCAGCGCGACAATTAAGAAGTCAAAATCATCCAAGGTAAGCGTAGTCTTAAGAGTGGTCCAGGTGGCCTTAGTTTTCTTTCTGGATGAGGGCCTCACTGGGGTAATCTTCCTTTTCTTGGAGAAATCTACCTCGTCACTAGGAAGGGTAACCTCGCCTTTTCTTTGTTCAACTTTTATGCCCCCTAGTTCTTCATCATCACCTCCCTTTACAGGTGAGAGTGAAGCAGTCTTCATGGATGTGATGTGGATATCTTGAACTTCCACATCCTTCTTAGTATTGCGTGGTCCTAGAGTATTCCACATAGCTTCAGGGCTATCTATGTCGGACATCTCTGTAGCGGCTGCTGCAACAAGGAGGTCTATCGACCATTCCTTGGTAATCTTCTCCAGGTCATCTTTTGTCAACCTGTAATATGACTGGAAATGTTGTTTGTGTTTGTCTACGCACGCTGTGATGTAGGTGAAGTGATGATCTGCATTGAATTTCATCACAGGTCGAAACCTATGAAGAGTGTTGGGTGTAATTTGTGGTGTAGACTGAATGGAATTCCTCAACTGAATGTAGTACACATGAAAGACGGCATTGGACTGCCACTGTTTGTTCATGTCACTAGAGTACCACAGCATACATAACTTCAAGGCCAAAGGTTTGAAGGGTTTGATCTTCGGAAACGTGGCTCCCTCGGACAGTTCCTAGGTGATGAAGGTGATGAGTGTGAACAATCAGCTAAAGTGGAACTCATACCCTTGGTCGTGCACTTGTCTATAGTCAAGCTCTAGCTGATTTATAAGGTGTTTCACCTAGTTCATTTGTAGTCCCTCTGCGCAGTTCCCTGCGAGGTCAACTACAAATCCAGTCACCTGTGTAGGTCTATTTTTTCAGACTAACTTGCTTGCGATCAGCTAGCAACCAAATCGTATTGTTGTATTCTTAATGGAGGCTACCTTGTAACCTCACATGCCTTTCTCCAGATTTCCATATGTGTCTTTTATTCATTGAGCGAGAGCATGATCTGTGATCTTTCCAGGGTAAAAGTCCTACGGGTCAAGGCCCTGCATGCTTAGCCCAGTGATTCAATTGATCATAATCAGATCCACGGTGATGCGTCGATCCAACCATAGGTATCCTTCATGGTAGCAGGACAACAACAGTCGAACACAAGCATTTACTTCCTAATGCCTCCCGAAATGTGGAATCTTCATTACGTTGAGGAGGGTTGACTGCGCAAGGTTATGGGTCCATTTTTGCAGAACAATATTAGGGTTCTTTCCTTTTGTGATAGTCAAATACTTGTGCGGGGATATAATATTGTATACCTTGTGATCTCCAAGGTTAAAATCACCGAATTTCAGTGTGGTGAGCTTCTCCTGGTCAACACAAACTACGCACACCCCTTTCGGGAGGTACATAGTGACTACATCATAATCAAAGTCTTTGGGTACAGAGTCTCAATTCACTAGTCCGCTTAGTGATGGGATATATTTAGGCAAGATGCTTGGGATCATATTCACAGTGGTGAAGTCGTTTCCTAGCTTAGATCATCTTTCCGAAGGTGGTCGGGATGGTCCTGCTAAAGCAGTGGATGGGGAAGCTAACAGTACACCCAAGGATTGTGCTTGTACACCTGTAGACATTCCACATTCTGACATGACTCTCTCATCCATTAAATCAATTAGAACTTCTTCAACAATTTTCTCAGCAGTGCTGAGCTCGTTCGACATACAAACTTGGGTCAGCTGGCTCAAGTGAAAAAGGAATTCAGAGACAACAGTGAATAGTAAGGCAATGATCTCAGGGTAAGTAAATCTCTGGGTTCATGCTCAGATTCTCAGTTAGCAAAAATTATTCTCGGTGCATGGTGCAACAGGTTAAGTAGGCAGTCTCAGCAATAGTCTGCTTGCAACAGACATGGGGCCTTCATTAACTTCATTCTATCTGGTCTGGTGCTATCCAATGGTCTAGTGGTAACCCATAACTACTTTTTGATCCATTCAGAGTGGAGGTAAAACAAGTATATCGGTTCCAACGGCTATATTGCTTTGTCATGGAAAAGTACTCCATGTCGTTGTTCTGATATCTCAGCGAAGCTCCAATTCTGCAATTCTTCTTACTGTGAAGTGTCCTCTACAAACTCTTGTAACCTTATAGTACTAGCCCTTTTCATTCTTAACTTCCTATCTTCCTATCCTTCTTCCTAGTGAGTTTCATCTCAGTAATTCTTGTACCATTCTGATGTTTATCTTCTATGGTCTTAGTTACTTCATGCTGTGGAAAATTTTTCTTAGGGTTCCTTGATAATACTTCTTCTGTATCAAAAACAGGTAACTCGATCTTCTGCGGATCCTCAAGTGTTCTCTTAGCTTCGACATCGGGGGTACTAATATTAAATATCTACAATCTGCTCTTCTATTCTTCAATCAAGTGCACGATCCTTCTGGTCATAAAGTCTTTTAACTCTTGCTTCTTCTGTTCCAAAACTTTCTCTTCTTCTCTTCGTCTGGCCTGTTCTCTATCAATCCAGGGTTTTCCTATGAGCATGGTAAACGGGGCGTTGTCTTCAATAAATTTAATGATCTCAAAGTCTTCCTTTGTCGAAGTTCCATTGACAATCATAGGTATCCAGGCGAGCCTTCCACATAGTTTTACTAGCTTTCCTCTGAAGAAACTTGTTCCTCCTAGGGAATGGATCACGACAGGATTTCCTATATAGCTTCCCAAGTTCTTTTTGGCATAATGTTCACTTGTGCTTCTTCATTAAGAGTAGAGTCAATGTCAAATTTCCCTATTCTTGCTTCGATTTGCTCCTTTTCTTTGAAGATCTCTGATAGCCTAACATGTCGGTGGTCATTCAAGGTATTTTTCATCTATAGCAATATCTTTTTTGATTCTTTCTGGGTTTCTGCTATAATCTTGGTCTTTTGATCTCCCTCAGGGTTAGCTTGTTCCATATTCAGCTTCTCAAGCCTAGCAATCATTCTGGGGCAATCCAATACTTCATGGTCCATAGCCTTACAACATAGACAACTAGGTCTTGTCCTAGGTCATTCTTTAGCAAGATGTCCTGGTCATCTGCAAAAATCACAGAGGGTTAATCCTCTTGTCCATTTAGATTTTCCCCAACTCCTTTTGTACTGCACACCAGGATCATGGTGGCTAGCCTGCAAAAACAATTGTCTAGGATCCTGCATCCACTTATTAGTCCGGAAATTCTTTCTATGCATAGGTATAACATATATATCACTATACGTATCAGATCTATTCATATCAAACTTTATTTCATCTATCAAACATACCTAGATCCATTCTTTAGAAACATAATCTATCAAACATACCTAGATCCATGCTTTAGAAACCAAAAAACAAATTCACTTATCTTACTTATATAGAGCACAAAGCTTCCAGATCTAAGACTTTTAACTATTCTTACCTTTATCAAAGCACAGAGCTTATAGATCTTACCTTTTTCTTGCATATCTGACCTCTTTCTTCGCAGATCTGACTTCTTTTCTTCACATCTGACCTCTTTTCTTTAGATCTGACCTCTTTCTTTACAGATCTGACTTCTTTTCTTCAAATCTGACCTCTTTCTTCCCAGATCTGACTTCTTTTCTTCATATCTGACCTCTTTATTAGCAGATCTGACTTCTTTTCTTCATATCTGACATCTTTTTTTCGCACAAAGATTCACAGGTCAAACATAACACTGTGCACTAGGGCAATAGATCTACGCATAGAGATTATTTTGCACAAGGCTTCTTATTCTTCAGTTCCCATCAATCACAATTCTAGGTCCCAACAATGGAACCATTTGTTATCACAAGGGCAGACGCAGGGTTCAACGCTCAAGAGTGCACCAAAAAATACCTAACTACCAGCCCTTTCGGCAACACCTGCGAAGTAGATGAAGTCTCACCCAAGGTAGAGGCAGGAGTGGTTGCAAGACTCAGATGTCTACAACCTTATCTTGGACACATATCTATGATTATGTATTTTACAGGGCACTTAGCATAGATCCTTCATCAATATTTAACCTGTTTGGTACTTCGCAGATAGCATAGAGCATCGCAGTGAATACTTATACTAAAGATGATTCAGTACTTAGCCACATAAATATAGGTTAGATTCAATAGACCAGGCACTAAACATCTTATATATCAGATCTAATGTTCATTCATATATCATCAGTACAAATCATAACTAGATCTACTTAATCATATCAAGCAGTTAGCCAAGAAAGAGTTAAACACATTAGAGCGAAGCACAAAGCACTATACACATAGTTACCATGGTTCACCCCCACCCTGGGGCTACATCCACAAAGTCTTCTTTATATTATCTTGGTCAAGAAATTACAACACAGAGCTTCAATGACCCTTACTTCGCACAGGACAGAAGATCTGCACAGCTTGCTAGATCCTTCTTCCTTTCTCTTCAGCACAAGACTACAACAACTTGCACTTACCTTTTTGATCTCATGCATAGAGCACTCTAAGATACAACCCCTGGATGAACTAGGACAACTGGATCAGCTGGAATAATGTTTTTTCTCCCTTTGAACTGTTGAAGGGGGAGAAGGCATTGTCTCACTATCAATTCCCATATGAGATTCTCTAGATCTTTGGAAGGCTATCTCTTCCTCAAAAGTAACATCTCTTCTTATCTCAATCTGTATTTGACCAAGAATGTACATCCAATATGCCTTTGAGGATTCATTCTATCCTACAAATGTACCCTTTCTCCCTGAAGGGTCTATCTTGGATCTCTTCTCTTTGGGTACATGAAAATGTATTGGGCATCCAAATATCATAAAGTGTCCAATATTAGGCTTCACTCAGGTGAAATCTTTTCCTGGATTTATATTCTTCAATATCTAATGAGGACTGTTGTTCTGAACATACACTATTGTCATACATGCTTCTTCCCATAGATTCATAGGAAGACTTTGATAATGTATCATTCCTTTGGTTTCCTCGATGATAGTTTTGTTATTCCTCTCTACAGCCCCATTTTTTGGAGGGTTGTAAGGAACTGTGAAATCCCTCTTGATCCTTGCTTCAATACATAAATTGTTGAAATCCTTGGAGGTGTATTCTCCTCCATTATATGATCTTAGTACCTTGATCTTTCTTCCAGTCAGGTTCTCAGCCTAAGCTTTGAATTCTTGAAATTTTACAAGGACTCCATCCTTGTTCTTAAGGAATTAAATCCACGTTTTCTAAGAGTGATCATCTATGAAGAGTAAATAGTACAAGTACGCATTCATAGATGCAACAATCATTGTCCCACACACATCTGAATGTATCAAGTCCAATATTTCCTTGGATCTATTGTCACTTCTCAAGAAGGACCCTTTAACATTCTCTCTAAGAGAACAACCTTTGAAAACACCTTTATGCTAAATCTGTATCTCTGGAAAACCTGTTACCATTTTCCATAGAGTTGGGAGAGCTCTATAATGAATGTGAGCAAGTGTTCTATGCCATAGCTCACTCAAGTTGTTAATGTCATGTAACAGATCCTAGATTGGTCTGATGGTTAATCCATACAAGTTGCTTTCTCGAACACCAATTACCTTGGAATAATTTATATGTGAGTCTTTGTGCCATGCAAGAACTCGTCCTTTTGAAAAGGTAACCTTGTACCCTTTGTCTTCCAAGGAAAAAATGGAGACAAGGTTCATCTTCATTCCAAGTACATATAGTACTTCATTTAGTTGAAGTTGCATATCTGAATCTAGTTGGAAGGTATAATTTCCAACCCCTTTCACATTATATCTGTCATCGTCTCCAAGGAAAACATGTAGATGTGTCTCCTTCTCAACAAAATTTGTTAGGTGATCTCTAAAATCGGTCATGTGCCTGGAGGCACCATAGTCAATTAACCAAGTATTATAATTGGTAGGGACCATACCTAAGAGTGTTGAGATGTTGATTTCTTCATATCCTTGAAGTCTCAGCTTCTAGGAACTGATTTTTCTTGATCCACCAAGCTTGTCTTCCATCATGATTATGTTCATCATATTTTTAGATTCTTCACAAACCCATGTCAACTGGGCTAGAAAACGTAATAGCTAGGCTAGGCTAGCACTTTTAGGTTTTGTTGGGCTTATGAATGCCAACAATAGGCCTTGAAATATAGAATAAGCACTAGTGAGCGAAATATCTCCTTCAATGACTTGCAGAAACCCTAATTTTGAAATTTATGTAGAAATTAGTGAAACCCTGGAAACCCTAGGGCCAAAAAATAGAAATGCTCAGAAATTCAATCTTAAGATTTTTGGAGGTTTGTTGAAGGAGGCCATACAATCCATGCACTTTTTATCCCCAGTGTCCAAGTATCAAGTGATGAAATTCCTCAAAAAATAAGGTTGTACAAAATTTATGGAAACCCTAGGAGGGCCATACGGTTTTGCAGAAGACTAGATTTTGCTTGTGCAATGGGTTCTTCAAGACCTATGCTCTAATACCATGTTGATTTTTCAATAATCTAGTCTCAAGCATGAATTTCATTACAATTTTATCATTTTACTTTAATCATAGACATTTTCAATTTCACCATTAACAATTTGTTGCAGCAACCAAGATCACAAGAAGAAAACACCATGCAAAAGTACATAAGAAGTATCCTGGGAAACCCTTCTCAAAAAGGGAAGAAAAACTAGCCAATCCTTTGCTATATTATTCAAGAGAAATATGTACCACACCATAAACCTAGCACACAAAAGGGTTCTCACAAACCCCTAGAAGACTAGCACCCAAGAGAGGTGTGAACTTTTCTCAAGAACAAGTACTTGCTGAAATTTCCAAACTCACACTTGTGTTTTGATTCCTCAATGGGGAATTAACCTTTATTTATATTAGACTGAATATATCAAAAGTACTGTCTATTATCACAATAGTTCTGACCTCAATAAGTCACAATACAATTAATAATTTCCATATTAATTATCTTTTACATTAATTATCTTTCACTTTATTGTGGGTCCGACCTGTACCCTTTACATCATAAATAGGGTTACAGGTAATTATGACCCTTGAACAATATAGCAAGGGATCTCATACACCCTCTAGTGCTCAACCACTAGGGGCACATCCATATGTGCTCAACCATAGGGATGTCCACATCTCTATCTCATTGTGTCTCATAGGATATCACACTCACTAGTGCTTAGCCACTAGGATCACGTGCACCTATGCTCATCCATAGGCAAGTCCAACTCATAATATCACTTTCTCACTACGTCTCACAGGAGAATCATTTGGAGTATCACATCATCTCAACTCTCTACGAAGAGGAGACTAGTACAACATTTCATCTTCATTTCAGAGAGAATGACACACCCAAATCATGTGCTTCCTCACCCCACACAAGGTCACACAACATTTCATCTTCATCTCAGAGAGGAACCACACACCCATCTCATGGGATTTCTCACCCTACACAGGGGCACAATGTTCCATCTCCATCTCAGAGAGGAAGCACACACCCATCTCATGGGCACACCAATCTCATGGGATCTCTCTCGGGTTGACTCACTTAGTCTGTGTCCTAGAAGATGTCTCACATATATGTAATCATCAAAACTTTCATCATAATTAACTCAATGATTACAATCACTTATTCATGTGGTTGTTTCTCTATTTCATGAGCAACCATAACAATAATTTATCTCATTGTTCCTTCCTAACACAACCTCATGATTCTAGCAACTATGTCATATACATTATGGAGTACCCTCCTCCTTTCCATGCTCACCCTCCATGATCATGCATCCCCTTCACTTATGTACAATCCCTCAGATGATCCATCATTTTCCAAGGTGTTCGTGTGCAAGGGAAGCACCAATTCACTACAAGGTTCTTCACTGGAAAAATTACAACTTGTGGAAATCATAGGGTTCCCGTGTCATAGAAGTAGCGTTCTTTCCAAGATTTCCATCTTTAATATTGATCATCTCATTTTTATTACACACATAATCATCATGAGATATCATCATAACAATTTTACATATTAATTTCCAAATCTGTTTTACACATAGGAGACTAATATTCCCAATCGCAAGATTTAATCTTAGGATGTTTGTCTCTTGCAACAATAGGCATCGATCTTCCTTATGGGATTACATCATTTCCATGTCCAATACCATTCATCCTGCAATTTTTCTTACTTTAGTTCAGCCAAACATATTTTTCTCATATTATAACAATTTGCAACCATTAATTTCTCAAATATGTTCTATGCATGTAAATAAAGTTTACATGCATGAGTCTTTTGCTCATTATGTTTGGATCTTGTAGCTGTATATATTGTTCTTATTTATGGTCTTACATCATTTCCATATCCAAGACAAATATTCTTGCACTTTCTCAACTTTCTTGCAGCCAAACAAGATTGTTAGCGCTTAGGCATATTTCCAATAGTTCATGAAATGATCTCATAATTGTAATTTTCCAACGTTTCAATCATTTTCAGCGATTATTTGTTTTTGTTTTTTTAAATGGGATTCAACCATTAGTCATATTATATATAATGAGACTATCATCCACTGCAACATATGCATTCATTCCATGAACTGATTTTTAGAGTTATATTAATCTAAAAATTTCACAACTTCCAACTATTGTTCATATTAAATGGAATGTAACCATCATTCCCCACACATGCATTACCAACACTCAAACTTTTCATAATTTAGTCAACTATTACCAATGTGCCAATTCACATGGCCTCATTTACCCAATGCATCTATGCATTGATTCCAGAATACCATATATCCATGGAATTCATTGTTGTCGTAGGAATATGTATCACTTCTTGTCTTGGTTATGATCTTAAAACCAAGATAACATAATATGCAATTAATTTCTCATAAATGCATTCAAGTAGAGAATAATATTTTCATACTCAAGGCCTCCTTCCTTTCTATCGATTCAAATATTGAGAAATTAACTGAGGGAATTATTACCTCAATTCCCTTCATTATTTTACGCAATATAAGCAACCCCAATTGCATTCTTGTATGGTTGTTATCGATTTACTTGATGCTACCTTATCAATTGGTGCTTGGTAGAATTTCACATGATCCCTTCACCAACCTATTGATCAACATTCCCACCATCCTCATATCTCTTCATATGGATAGATTCCATAAGCAATAATATCATCATGCTATAATCATTTTTCCTAGTTACACAATCCTTCATTAGTTTTATTCAATATCATAGCATCATCATATATATATATATATATATATATATATATATATATATATATATATATATATATATATATATATATATATATATATCAACATACTACTCTTAGTATACACTCACACCATATACATGTTCAAGAATGCCCATATGCACCAATGTACCAATGCACACCAATATGCATTGAGAATTAATCTCATCATGCCTATTTCAGGCACATGCATCCTATTTTTATTGTATGTGTCATGCATCAATTCTATCATGAGCTCCAATGCTTATATATTTCAGATTTATTTATTTATTTATCTTTGTTTTTGTATATGACTATCCTTGAATTCTTGTAGAACCTTTCTACCTTGTGCACTATCATTTTGATCAATTGTGCACCACTGGCCTTTAGTCCGAACCTGCTAGCCAAGCCCCACTTCGCCATTTTGCAATTTCAGCCACTAGGTCCACTAGTGCTTCCATCTCACAACTACTTCCTTTATGCAGAGAAAAACTATCACAACATGCTTTGGATATAATTATCAATATTCATAGTCTTGTAACATGCACTACTCTAGTTGAATATTAACACTACAATCTAATTAACCACTTCCCATTTTTCTTGACCAAACTAGTCTCGAAATACCATTATCATTGATTGGTGTTTCAACATTTTGAAATATTTGTTTTTTGTCATCTTTCTAATACTATTTTCCATCCATGTCTTTCCTCGATTTTAAATAATTCATTGATTAATTCCTTATGAAGCACTACTTGGCCACTCATTACCACTCTGCTCCAAATGGAATACTGCAAATCCTCCATGTGCACCTGTACCTTTCTTTTGTTGCACACTCTAGTAATAGAGGCAACTTCCTTGCTTTGGGGTACTTTTAGACAAAATTTGTTAGATCACACCCAACAATTTATTTTTCATGCATTCCCATACTTTCACATAGAGATTACTCATCCACTCCATGAGTCAAACCTCATCTCATGATATCCTCTTTCCTTCTCTTGCAGTAAGATTTGTATCCTTCACTATATCTCTACCTTCAAGGATATGGAGTCCTCCCTAACTCCTTATGCATTCAATAACAATATTCACCTACTCGCTCCATGATTTATGTGAGAATCTCTATTTATTTTTCCGTTGCTAACCAGTCATATTGAATACTAATATTCCTCTCCTCTTCCTTAGACCTTTTTCAACCTTGCATCACCTTCCTTGCATCCTTGCACTTTCCTTTTTCATCTCTTTTATTCTTCAGCCGAATGTACAAGCTTGATCATCTTCCCTATCTAATGGAGACAACGATCAATCCATAAAATACCCAAACAATTCTCATTGGTGGAATCTTATCCTCCTACTAACAATCCTTCATACAACACTCTCCACTAGAGTGCTCCTCTACTTATTAATAAATTCTTTTCTAATAAGCTCAACCTATCTTTACCATGCCAAACTATTTCACTTCAAATGTTCTTCTACACTTATACATAGGCACTTAAAAATTGCCTCGGAAGGTTTCTCCAAACCTTGATACTATTTAGAAAAATATTTACATTGAGTAATTACATGGTTCTTGGAATCCAATTCCACTTTCCATTACTTTTCATGTAGCTCTTTATTTCCTAAACTAACTTCTACAAGATCTTCATGTCTCCATTACTCTTATATTCAATCCTAGGCTTGAATTTATCTAATTATACCTCTAATTTTGCACCATGTGCAAGAAACCATTTTTGTTAGAGTTATGCATAGTATAGAATTTTTTTCAATTAATCCTACATGTCATTATTTATCCCAATTTATGAAGGACATAATGCACCAAATAAAAAATTGGATTCTTAAGATGCACTCCTCTCTGAAACATCTCTTCAGTGACTATACTCATGCTTCAATATGAGTTCTAAGAGAGATGATACAACATTCACATGTTGCATTTCTCCACTCATTTACTACTACATAAATCTCTTTATTAATTTCTGGAAAAATTTTAGCAACCAAATCAAATTTCTAGGTAGACATATTTCTTTTACTCCTCAATACCTTTCCAATGACTATTCGTTTTCTCAAAATCAAGCTCCGAGATGAAATTTATGGTCCATAGAAGTTTAGATTGTTTTACCCAATTTATCCCTGCATGCTACGTGCATCTTGCTTCTCCCCCTACACATTTTCAGGTACCCATAACCCAATTATTACTCCATCGTTGGATTCTATGGGTCATAAGATTTCCATCAACTACTCATGTGCCCCAAACATGTTGCAATATTGAGAGGGAGAGGTGAATCAATATTGAGAATTTTATACCACTTTTAAACAAGACATTAAATTATCAATGATCCCATTCACATATGATATCATTTACCATATCATAAACAATGTATCACATCATACACAAAGATACATAGTACAATAGAATTTACGTGGAAACCCAAATGGGAGAAAACAACGAAATTATTTCTTATATAGATATCAAATATTACATTCATAGGAAGCAACAACTTTTGAATTCTCCAGCACCAACTTGAAGGAGGCTCCAATAAGCTATTTACAGTATCCAACCTAAAGGAAGCTAAAACTTCCCAAATTCTCCAGATCTAACTGGAAGGAGGCTCCAACCCTCTGATTTACATGCTCCAACCTGAAGAAAGCTCCAACACCCTATATTATTTGACTCCAATTGGAAGGAGGCTACGACCCCCTCAATT
Source organism: Picea engelmannii (assembly GCA_009831015.1). Taxonomy (NCBI): domain Eukaryota; kingdom Viridiplantae; phylum Streptophyta; class Pinopsida; order Pinales; family Pinaceae; genus Picea; species Picea engelmannii. The sequence goes on along the minus strand of ML794858.1, from coordinate 744,968 downwards.
ATAGGCTCCAACTTGAAGGAAGTTCCAACTCCATGTATTCTTCGGCACCAACCGAAAGGATGATACAACCCCCTTTCCTTGCCTCATCCTTTCTCCCTTAAACATAAGTGTAGACTCGACCTACCACTGACACTGTCACTGATAATCAACCTGTCACTGATGATCAACCTATCATCCAACCTTCCACTATCCCTGTTATTGTCTCTTTCACTATCACTTTCATTGTCACTGTCATTGTCACTGTCTCTGTCACTAATATTGATACCTCATCATCAACAAGAACAAATCATACACCAAGACAATCGCCAAGATGTGTATCAAAACATATGATGAGATACACATGTGCCATATCCATAAACCATGTGCCAAGATACATCCATCAACCATGTACCAAAACATGTGTCATAACAACCATCAACCATGTACGAAAACATGCACCATAACAACCATCAACCATGTACCAAGATATGCCTCAAATATGTAAACATATACCAAATAATATATCAAACCATGTGTCCAATATTCTCCTCAAACCATGTGCCAAAAATGTATGCCAATATCCAATATATGTACCAACAATATTCCTCAATAGATGTGCCTCAAAGCATGTATCAAACATATACCATACATCCAAGTTGTGCCTCAAAACATATGCCCAAATCTCCAAAACATGTCTCAAGAATGTATCATAACATTAATACATAACCTTCAAAATTAATATAAAAACATACCTCTGATTCTATAACAGACCTGGTGCATCATATCATAGACACTCATACCTTCTTCATCTTCAAAAACAAGATAATAACATCTTCATCAAATTTTACCTCAGTCTCATGCAACTAGTTTTTGGATTAGTCACAAACCCTAACTTTAAATAAGAATAACTTTGTACCTGTAATGAATAAAGGTCTGAAACGTGTACCCACTATTCTTCAATATCGTCTCTAAAATTCCTCCAATTTTCATTCCTTGAATCGTCCTTGAAGAGGCATTATAGCAAAAATGGAAGACCTTGTTGAATTTTATCCTATGCTGGAGAGAAAAGTTGTAGAGCATGCCACACACTGAATATTTCATATATGGTTCTTAAACTCACACACAACATACTACATAATGTACTCTTTCCAATGCAATTTTTCTCATAGAATTTGGATCCTCTATGAAGAAGTTATGATTATTTTTTTCAGAACACCTATTTGATACTAGTTTTAGGACTAGTCAAAAACTCTATCTTCCACAGAGTGTATCTCCAAAAATACAACGACCCTGAAGCTAAAATGTTTACCAAAGGTACCTTGATATGTCTTCTCAACATCATCCAATTTTTTCTATCGAGATCATTATAGAAAAAAAAAATATAGCAAAAATGGTAAGATGACCTTTAAATAACATACCTTAGAACACATCATCACAAGATTTCATCCTCCCTTGGAGTCTCTCTCTTCTTCACTTCATATTTCCTCTGAAATTCACCTCAGATCTCCTTAGTTACCTCAGATAAAAATCACTTGAGTTGATGTGACAAATGAACTCCTAAGTGCCTTATTTATACTAGATCTAGCACCCTCTTATTAGGGTGGAATTGATCAAAATTCAATTCAATTTAATTTTTTAATGATTATTCCATTGGGGCTGACTTTACCAACAATATCCTTAACATTTATTTTAATACTCGTTGCAACGGGGCCAACTTCTTGTTTTCAACAACTTTTCTTCTTTTAATTAATCTGGGGCTAACTTGTCACTTATTGTTACAATTGTTTAGGGCTTCTTAACCATACTTTGGGGAATCCATCTTCAAGAGGGCATATCTCCTTAACCGTGACGAACCCCGTGGCGCACCACCTACCTTTGGAAATGACACGATGAGGACTTTCCATCCATGAGTGTGTTACATGCATTTGCATTTTTCTTCATCCTATTTTTCCTCAAACAAATTTGGGCTTCATGACCAAACCTCTTGGTCTAACTTCTCCAAGGGTTGAAATCAATGGAAACCAAATTACCAACAAAATAGACTTCAGAGCAAGGATTTATGCCCTCTAGAAGTAATCTGGTGCCAAAATTTTACCCTTACTGTTCTGGTTGTAACTTTCTCATACGAGCTCTATTTTGTGAACAATTTAACTCATTGGATAGCTCTCTCTAAGATCTTTTATTTGACCCACAGAGACACAATGTACCTTGGTACACTTTATTCATGTGGGTTTTGACTAGCTAAAAACGTCCTTTAGGGCCTCAAAATTGCTCCGCAAGTTAATGACCTTCAAAACCCACAAAATTTCGCATAAAATTGTTTTTTTTACTAATGTAAAAACCCTTTAAATATGAACCATTTTCTCAAATCACGTGGAATATAAGTCATTGATATGCGCTCCATCGACCATCGATGACTAACGTTCTCATTTGGATGCACACAACACTTTCTCCAAACTACTAACACGACCATCGGTCATCGGCCCAAATCCCTAATGACTAATTTAATAACAACTCTAAATTGGTCGATTCAACCATTGGTCATCAACGATATTCATTAGTGAATGAAAACTCCTCACTAATTTGACTGATGCCTGACCATCGACCCATTAATGATTGGCGATCCCCGATGAATGTCGAAAACACTTCCACAAATCAGTCAACCTAACCCTCAACCATCAACCACTTGTAGGATGCATGGAAATTGTTGACTTGGCATTCCATGTGGATGATAATGTGGCATGACATGTCATCCTAAGGTGTCAATATGGGTGATGTGGCATGAAACATGGATGTTGACATGGAATGACATGTGGATGATGGCATGATATCATCCTCTTTTCCTTCATCAATGATCGACCACTTTTCTTGGACAAATGAAAACTCTTGTCATAATTCATTGATACCTGATTCATCAGTCATTTGCGATCAAAAGTCCCCCTGGATGCATGAAAACTTCAACAGATTATACCGATCCATGACCATTGGCCATCAACGATCTACAAACCTCTTCATATGCATGAAACTTTTGTCAAATCCTTTCGATCCCCGACCATCAGTCGTCAATGATCACAAACGTATTTTGGTTGAACTCAACTCTTCACCAAACTCATTGATTCGACCATCAACCATCGATGATTTTAGTTGGAGAACTTCAAACCCTTCACAAATCTTGTCGATCTGACCATCATCCATCAGTGAAATCTTTCGATGAACTCCACAACTTAGAAAATTTTGAGCACAATCTAGGTGAATCTGGGCCATCGATTTCCTTTGAATTTCAACCATCGAAATTGAATCTCGATCGTTTATTTGTTCAACCTTCCTAATAGTCGAAACCTTACAATTTTTTTAAATTTATCAAAGTTAATCTCGGACATTGATCTCGCAATCTAATGTGACCTTGACCATCGTTTTACCAAACTTCCTATAATTATATAATGACCATTAAAATGAGAATTTTGACCATTCCAAGTCAAATTAGGTCTTACAAATTTTTCAAGTTGGTTCCATTAAACTCCTTAAATAGTTTTGATACATTCTACCATGAATCTTGACCACGCATTTGGGGATTTAACTCTGATTTTCTCTTGATTTTTCCCAAATTCGCACAGACCAAAGTTTACAAAAACAAAATCTCTGATACCATATTGTAACATACCATGCATAAGACATAGTTAAAATTAATATTTTGTGCGTATTAACTTCCTGTAGATTATCAAGAACAAATCACACATGATTTAACCATTTCACTGTTACCATAGTTCAAAATGTATCTAAAAACATATATTAAAACATCAATGCAACTTCTCAAGAAAACAACAAACATACAAAATCCATATAAACCATTTACACAATGAAATATCATGATAAACACAACAAAGAACTTATTTGTTAATAGATAACCAACTGGTTTCATATGAAGGATGAACCTCCCAGCCATATGAATTACTGCTTGTTTTCTTTCAACAACAATACAATCTTGAGCTAAGGCTATGAGTCCACAAGGAGATTCGATGCTTTGGTTATCCTCTCTCCACACACAGTATCCCCAAAACCTAGATTCCAATTTGTTTCCCACAACCTGCACAACCCAAGGAATGGGATCCCCCTTCACTGCACACAGTCCCTCAGGCCTTCCCACTTCCCTCCAGGGATCCAATGCATTTGTTTGACTATAAAACCTCCCAGTTACTCTAGCAATACTCACAACAACCCTCATAGGTATCTTGAGTCTATTTCTCAGCATAAAAATTCTTCACAAGATTACAACCTAATTTATAGACAACCAAGCCTCTTTTTCCATATAAAACACAATCCAACAATGGTTTCCTTCAATCCCAACATGTTTGGTGCTCTTCCCATCACTCATCTCCTCTCTTTTTGTCCAAAAATATGTAAGTAAAAACTACTCTCCATGCAAAAATGTGACTCTCCAAAAACTTCCCTTTTGGCCATATGAATTTCCTCTCTTTGCTTGCTTTCGTGAATTGAATTTCAATCTTCCCCAAGCTAATTGTACTCCTTCCCATGCTTTCCAATAACTATTATATGTGACTCCTCCCACCCACCCTCTTCTATGAGTTTGATGTTTGGATTTAGGAACACTCGACAACAAATATAATATTTACACAATAATAATAATAATAATTTAGGAATGTAGGTTGGATTAATATACGTGTGTAATTCTCCCCTTGGGACCCATCTCTCTTTTGGAATCATAGCCCCCCATTGTTCTTCATATTTTTTGTATCATAGCCAATGATTAATATTTTTTAACTAGATATTTCAATGCACATAATTTTCCATTCATCTTTCAACCACATTAAACCAATATGGTTTCTTCGCCCCAACACATCAACTCACCAACCTAAAAAACATTTATACAATTACAATATAATTTGTGGAGATTAAAACTAGGTATGTTACATAGGCTGTAACATTTTCGTTGTCTTTCATTTTCAGGCACTCAATCTGTCTTCTATAAGTTTGGAGCTTTTCCTTCTTAACCTTGTGATCTCTTTCATATATATTTTGAAGCTTGTCCCAAATTTATTTTTTTGATCCAAAATGCATCACCTTGACAAACTTTGATTCTGATAGACCACACAAGATGGAATTCATGGATTTCGCATTATGTCCACTAGGATTCTTCTTGATTGCATTTATTAATAGAGTTTTGGGGTTATGTAACTAGTCAAAAATGGTTTCCAAATATCAAACCCAAGGTTGATTATATATGTTTGAATCATTATCCTCTGGAATTCATAGTTTTCTCCATCAAACAATGGATCTTTGTTTGTGGAGAAACCTTCTTGATCTCCATGTGTGCTCTCGAGATATACCATCCAATGGTTATATTATTTCCATTTCAGAAGGAACCTTCTTTGATACCAATTGTTGAGAACACACTTATAATGATATGGGGGATGAGTCAGCATAAGGAAAAAAATTACTTTTTCAAACATTCATCAACCATAAGAAAAAAATCACATATTAACTGTAGAACATGGAACACAATATTTACATAGAAACCCTTTCAAGAAAAACCCATGAAATTTTACTTTGGAATTATTTTTGGTCACCAATCTATTGTTACAAATATTTGTAGGAACCAACCTACCAGAGACACCAATACCCACAGGTACAAATCCTGGTAGGAAACAAACTACTCTTACAAATATTCGTAGACACCAATCCCCACCGCTAAGAACCAACTTATCAAGAGACACCAATCCATTTCAAGTCTTCATAGACACCAATACCCAATGCTAAGCACCAAATTAGCAAGAGACACCAATCTCTTACAGATATTCGTAGACACCTATCTACTAGAGACACTAATCCCCACCGCTAAGTACCAACTTAGCAAGAGACACCAATATATAAGTTGCACCAATATTGACAAAGTCTGCTTGCTATTTCTTCCTCCACCATATTTGGTTGTTGCTTCTACCTTTACTAGGTCTAATCATTTTTTTTTCCTTTACCAAGTCCAACCAAAATTTTAATTTACAAATGGAAACTTTCCCAAAGTTTATTGTTTTAGGTCTCTTCCCAAGAATGAAATTCTATAGCATGCCACGTATCCAATTTTGCAAATATGATTCTAATACTTTTACCTAAGGTACTTCGATATGTATCATCTTCTCTCTAAACTTTCCACAATATGAAAAGTCCTAGAAAATAAGCTATAGTGAAAATCCCAAATTGACTTATTTGAAACCGATTTCATGACCATTCAGAAACTCTAACTTCCATGGCTAATGTATTCTAAAGTATAGAGATCCAACATCTAACAGTTTTACCACATGTACACCAATATCTCTCTTCTCTCTCTACAAAATCGCAAGGTCTAAAACATTGTTGGCACAGGGGCAGACCCAGGGTTCAACACTACAACAACGGACCAAACAAACCCTAACTATCAGACCTTTTGACAACACTTGTGAAGCAGATGAAGTCTCACTCGAGGTAGAGGTAGGGGTGATTGCAAGACTCAGGTGTCTGCAACCTTAGCTGGGATCCAGATCTGTGATTACACACTTAACAAAGCACTTAGCATCAATATTTCACCTAGAATTAAAACCCTTATCTCACTCTGCAGATAACACAGAGCATTGCAGTATATACTTAGATCTAAGATGATTCAGCACTTACAACATACAACAGACTGGATCTGGTAGACCAAGAACTTAGAAACTTCATACACATCAAATATATCATCTATACACATCTAATAAGCACAAAGCATAAGTAAATCTATCTAAACATGTCATAGCACTTGGAAAGAGAGGGGAAACACATGTAAGTAGCACCACGAAGCATGACACACAAATTTATGTGGTTCACCGCCACCCTAGGGCTACGTCCACCAAATATTCTTCTCTATTATTGTTGGCTAATCGGTTGCAAGAACAAAGCATAAAAACCTACTTTGCGCAGGATAGGAGATATATGCAGCTTGCTAGATCCTCCTTCCCTGAGTATCTCTAAGCATAAAACCTTCTTACAATCCATGCACTCAACACTTACAATACTTGCACTCAGCTCTACAAGTATATCACACAGATCAACTCTTAGCACTAAGACACTTCTCAAGTGTCCTAAAAAAGGTCCCTTCTTACATAGCCTAGACTTCTAATTATACATTACAAAAGGGGGCCTAAACATGGGTAAACCCATGGGTCGACATCCCGATCTTGTTACATTATCCCCAAAAACCCAAAAAGGACCCAAAAAGGGGGTCTAGCTTCCACGATCTCCGCTTCTCCTTGCACTCCATCTTTGACAGGTTGTCAAAGTCCCAAAAATGGTCAAATATGACCAAATGTTCCTCAAAACTTGGTCAAGGGCCAACAGGCCCCCAACACTCACATGTGACTCATATCGAGTCAATCAGGTCTGGGTAACTTTGCCTCAAAGGTATCGATCTTGGCTCGAGTTGCTTCAACTTGTATCTGTGCTACTGCTTCTTTCTCAACAAATTCCTGAATAACCACTTCACTGATAGGTCCTTCTAGTTGTTGCTCGACTGTAACAACTAGTTGTTCTAGTACTGTTCCTTGGCCTTCAATTTCTTCAAACAGTAGATAGGACGCCTCCTAGATCAACTGGAGTTTTTGGGTCACTTCCATCACTCTGTTCTGTGTTGTAAGAATGAGTTGTTGGGCAATGCACTATTCCTGTGATCTCTTCATCTTCTTGATGGGTGACAGAATCTTGAGGTGGGCCTGTACTATATCTATGTGTTGCTTTGATTCCTGGAGTTGGGACTCCAATTTCTTCAATTTTGGGTCTTCGAATAGTTGTTCATATATCTACGTGCTTCTACTAGTTAACTGTTTTCATTTTACAGCAAGTGTTTTAATCCTCTCGACTACGCTCTGAGCATTCAATTCTTGCTGGTCATGCACTTCTTGCGGGGTACTTGGTATAGTTTGAAGATCTAATTCCACGAACCTTTACTGAAGCTGCTGACTAACTTCAACAAGCTTCATAACTTGACGTTCGAAGGGTTCTTCTCTAATATTAGTCTCTTGATCTCCTTCAGGGTTTGCTTGCTCCATATTCAACTTTTCAAGTCTAGCAATCATTCTACGGAAATCCAGTACTTCATGGTCCATAGCCTTCCAACATAGGCAACTAGCTTTTCTCCCAGCGCATTCCTTAGTAAGATGTCCTGGTCTTCTGCAACTGTAACAAAGAGTTAATCCTATCTTTCTCTTCAATGATCCCCAACTTTTCCTGTACTGCGTGCTAGGATCATAATGGCTAGCCGACAATAATTTCTTTCTAGGATCCTGCATCCACTCGTTAGTCCAAACATTCTTTCTATGCATAGGTATAACATATATTTCATTATTCTTATCAGATATATTCATATCAAACGTTCTTTCATCTAACAATGCCCTAGTTTTCAAGCTAGGACAAAATCTATCAAGCATACCTAAATTCATGCTTCAGAAACAAAAATTTCCACTTATTGAGCACAAAGCTTCCAGATCTAAAACCTTTTACTATTCTTACCTTTATCAGAGAACAAATATCTAGCTTCTTTTCTTCAACACAAAGATTTGTAGGTCGAGTAGAGTACTACGCATCAGAGTGACAGATCTATGCACAGAGTTTCCACAAGTTTAGGACAAATCTTTGCACAAAGATTCTTCTTCTTTAGTTCCCAGAAATCACAGTTTCAGGTCCCGACAACGGAACCATTTTTTGGCATAGGGTCAGACCCAAGGTTCAACACTACAACAAAGCACCAATAAAACCCTAACTACCGGCCTTTTCGGCAACACCTGTGAAGCAGATGAAGTCTCACCCGAGGTAGAGGTAGGGGTGATTGTAGGACTCAGGTGTTTGTAACCTTAGCTGGGATCCAGATTTGTGATTACACACTTAACAAAGCACTTAGCATCAATAGTTCACCTAGAATTAACCCTTATCTCACTCCGCAGATAACATAGAGCATTGCAGTATATACTTAGATCTAAGATGATTCAACACTTAACAACATATAACTGACTGGATATGGTAGACCAAACACTTAGCAACTTCATACAGATCAAATCTATCATCTATACACATCTAATAAGCACAAAGCATAAGTAAATCTATCTAAACTTGTCATAGCACTTAGCAAGAGAGGGAAAACACATGTAAGTAACACCACAAAGCATGACACATAGATTTACGTGGTTCACCCTCACCCTGGGGCTACGTCCACCAACTCTTCTTCTCTATTATTTCTGGCCAATTGGTTACAAGCAGAGAGCCTCAAAACCTACTCCACTCAGGACATTAGATATGTGCAACTCACTAGATCCTCCTTCCCCGAGTAGCTCTAAGCATAAAACCTTCTTACAATCCGTGCACTCAACACTTACAATACTTGCACTCAGCTCTACAAGTATATCACACAGATCAACTCTTAGCACTAAGCCACTTCTCAAGTGTCTTAAAAAAGGTCCCTTCTTACATAGCCTAGACTTCTGCTTATACATTACAAAAAGGGGCCTAAACATGGGTAAACCCATAGGCTGACATCCCGGTCCCGTTACATTATCCCCAAAAATCCAAAAAGGACCCAAAAAGGGGGTCTAGCTTCGATGATCTCCTCTTTGCCTTGCACTCCTTCTTTGACAGGTTGTCGAAGTCCCAAAAATGGTCAAATATGACCAAGTGTTCCTCAAAACTTGGTGAAGGGCCAACAAACATCACAAAAAATAAGTTATAGAAAAGTGTCAAGTTGACCTATTTGACATTGATTTTAAGAGAATTCAAGAACCCTAAATTCCACATACCATATCTCTGAAATTATAACAAACCATCATATAATTATTTTTCCACATGTGCACTAAGATCTTTCCTGTATCACTGCAAAATATGAGGGTCTAAAACATCCCAAAAAATAATTTACATCAAAAGTGCCAAGCCAACCTGTTTGAAACTAATTTCAGGAGCATTCAAGAACCCTAAATTTCATAGGGAATATCTCCAAAAAAGTATAGTGAACTAGCATATAATATTTTTTCCACAAGTACACCAATCTCTCTCCTCTATCTCTACAAAATTGCAAGGTCTTAAACATCCCAAAAAACAAATTATAGCAAAAGTGTCAAGTTCCCCTGTTTGAAATTGACTTCTAAAGCATTCTGGAACCCTAACTTCCACAAGGAATGTCTCCAAAAGTGTAGAGAAACAAAATTTGATATGTTTACTAGATGTACAATAATATATCTCCTCTATCATGACAAATCTTAGGGTTTGAAACATCTCATAAAATAAGTTATAGAAAAATTTCCAAGCTGACCTATTTGAAATTGTTTTCAGGAGCATTCATGAACCCTAACTTCCAGAGGGCATATTATCTCAAAACATATAGAGAACCATAATCTAAATTTTTTACCACAGATACACCAATATATCTTCTTCATCTCTTCCAAATTTCAAGATATGAAACGTTCTAAAAAGAAATTTATCATGAAAATTCCAAGATGACATGAAATGGATTTCACAATTCAATCATTGCTAATCCATTTTTCACACACTACTTTCTCTCAATGATTTCTCTTTTTATACTTTTTCATAACCCTTTTATGAAGGTACATTTCCATTAATTAAATAATCAAGTCTCAAAGCCATGGGAAAATACCCCAAATACCATGGTTAAATACCTTAAACCATTGGAAAATACCCCAAACCCATGGGTTTGAAACCACCATTTCACTTTTTACTTTTTTGCATTCCTTTTTAAAATGTTACACGCACACATGTGTCTACGTGCCACCATATTTTATTTTAAGAATGTAGATGCATACATTACAATACTCCATAGGATATGCAATGATTTTGTGTTTACTCATGAGTGGAAAATGTATCATTTCAAATTATACGAATGGTTCTTAAACTCACACCATTTACTTAAAAAATGTTTTCAAAAGCTTGTTTGAAGTTAGAATGTTGTATGCTTCTCGAACTTTCTTTTAAGAATGTAGACATGTATTGATTTCGATTTTGGCTCAAATGTAGGGGGGAAATAGGTGATTATATGAAATGGCCAATTCTTCAAATTTCATCAAGTTCTCCCTTTCTATTTGTACCAAGTCTAGATTTTATTTTATTTTATTATTACATGATTGGATTTATGTTAATTTTGCACATGTAATTTTTCATTGAGTTTTGTAGAATCCTAATTCAGGATCAAGTTCAGATGCATATGATATTCCACTAGTCCAAAAATATTACAAGCTCTTATCATGAGCAAGATACCACAATCAAATGATAGACAAAAATGGATAACCACTTTACTCTACCAATTGTAACATGCCATGTCCTAGCAACCATCTTCGACCAATGTTACTTAACCGTGAATTAGATCTCTTTTATGACACCCTACTAGTATGTGGCTATTCAAAATGTAAAGGGTTGAAGATGAAATCTAGCCATGATATCGCACTGTCCCATTACATTAATTATTTATTACCTGAATTTGATGGTCTAATACCTCCCATTGTGGTCAAGAATCTAACAAAGGATACAAAAAGGACACATATAAACACTTACACGTGATCCTTTTTTGAAAACTTGGACCCAAATAAACTATGTTTCTTCATGAGTTAACTAACCTATCTCCTTCTATTGAGTCAATTGAGAGTTCTAGTGAGCCAAAGTATGGTATCAATGCCACAAAAAACATATATACAAGGAGATGAAAAAGGCTATACAATCTAAGAGAAAAAATCTCCAATCACACACCAAGTTCAATTCAATTGTTGGATGATAGTGATGAATTCTATTATCCTATCCATTTAAAAGGTAAATACAAATCTATTACAACCACACTTTGTATGGAACTAGGTTGTCTTCCCTACTTGTGCTTGATGTTGGTACCAAATCCCTTTTTTTGTGGTAAAAATTATATGATTTCCAAGTCTAAAATAGATGTCACAAATCTTGGGTCATTTATCCTTTCACATGTATTCCTCTCCCCAAATATCTAGTAGAAATTATTTCATTGTGTGGCCCTCTTTATAATCGATTTGATTACTTGAATATTGTTAAATACACATATAGAATTCCCATGTATAGTATGTGCATGAATGCCTATGATTCCAAAAAATTTAATATGAATAAATTGTTATATATTGATGCTCATCCACACAATCATGGGAACATTATAGGGTTCATAAATAGTTGTAAATTCTCATTGTTTATTGCAAATCATTCATTTGAGGAAAACTCCAATGAAAAATAGTTCTTTATGAAAAATAAGTAATCATGATTTCTTGTTTCTCATGTAGTATAGAGTTTGTCTCTTGGTAATTAGTTGTTAATAAACTATATCGTTTGTAGACCACCAACTGCTTCTCAAAGAGAACTTGCATTGGGACTACCTTTAGATGTCCCTTGGGGGTGTAAGAAAAATATTGTTGAGTAATTAATTAAATTTTTTTTAATAGAAAGAGTGTAAACATATTTCTTAGTTCAACATTACTTTTATAAAGTGGCCAGTTAAATGCGTACTATTTAAGAAAAAAAAACACACTTCTAATAAATGTTTGTTGTGATATTTGATCATACTAAATGCATTTTGTTTATTAAAATCATCAATTTAAGGTTCAACATTTTTGCAATGAAGATTCTAACAATGATTGAATCATCTACTATCTACTATTTCACCCCACTATGATGTAAATCGATGGAAGGTTCCAAAATTACCATAGTTTAGAGAGGAAGCATAAGAAACATGGTTGAATCAACCATCTATCCATTACCACTATGTCTTGAGTGACTAATTTGGAACATATACAATAGCATTGTTTCTTCACATGTTGGGGATGAAAATAATTATATATAGGTTGGTATGGATGATTTATTACACAATACCCATGTCATGTAGGGAATTGTGTTACATGCATTCCAACAAAATGAGATAAGGGATGATTCTAATATCATATATACCTTCATTGAAAGCCTAAAATTTGTTTCCACCACCCCTCTCTTTAGACTATGTAAAAGTCTACCCAACTTGGGACAAAAATGTTATTGTAAGATCTCAGGAGTTTTGTATGAGCACATGATCCTCCATCATAGAAGAAGATAGACGAGTTAGGTGAGAGAGATAGAACCTGGTTCGGTTTAAGAAGGAAGAGGAAGTCATATACAATAAATTTGTGATTCCTTCGGAACACACCATGCCAAGGAACGACTTCACCAATAATCGCATGTGATGGAGATTAATATGAAGGCTTGACGGAAGATGTGGGAAACATGGGCACTCCATGAAATAAATGGGCTAGCCATCGAAGAGATGAGTAGATTAAATGTGTCAGTTGGACACTTCGATATAGAATATGTCCAATCAACCAAACAAAGGAAAATGTGAGTTTGGTGAGCTTGATCACTTTGGGTGCTCATCGTGGTAAGGGGAGTTGAACAAGGAAACTTGCATCAGACACTTAACCAAGTGATTGGAGGACAAATGGTCACAAACTTGATTTGAGTGACCAAAACGGAAGTTGACGAGTCAACTAAGTGAGTTAGAGTGTGCTTGGGTGAGTTAGCCAACTCACCCAAGAGACATGTGCCCTTTGGAAAATTTATCCCAAAATGAAATGGAAAAACATGAAAGGTTGTGTCTTTTCAAAGGGAAATAGATGCACCACTTGGGAGATTTGGGTGCCTATATATGCAAGGGAGAGGAAAAAACAAAGGAGGCAAGCATAAGTGACACATTATTCACAATCGTAGAGTTGGAAGTTTGAGGTTCCATATGAGGTAGACATGGCGAGATCCTCCCAAGGGACCAAGTCGATCCTGGTGGGTGACTTGAGCCACCCTGAGGAATGTTTATGTTCATATTGGTCAATATCCAAACAACAACCTCATGAGGATATGAATCCCCCTACAGTTTTACAGAGGTGGTACTCCTCTTTGGTTGAAATGTTGGAATATTCTATGTATGGTTATACAATGAACGTAAAGGGTGAATGTTAAAGATAAAACCCTAAAATATCTTCCAAGAAAGATTGTATATACAAATGTACAACCCTTATATATAGTTATACAAATATACATCAAATCATTTTAAGAAAATATTGAATAAAGTGTGTTAGTAGAGATTTGTGTCTACAAGGTTTTGGAGTCTCTCTTCAACAAACATTTGTTCTTTCTTGTAAAATAAACTGAACTTGGAATCTTCTATGACTTTTCCAAGATGAATAAATGGATAGTCCTTCGAAGAAATTTAAATGATAACTTCATTATTACTAAATAAATATTTTGATAGGAAATACATTTGATATCACATGCTTTCAACTCAAGTCTAGAAAATCACTAATGTAATACTCCAAAATAGTTCTTTGTAGGAGAAATTTATAACAATATCCCAATATGACAAGTTCAATAATGTATGTAGAAATAAAACCGAAATGACCTCAAAATATTCCAATGACAATCACATGAACTAAAATAAATTGCATCTACTTTTTACAAGTAGAGATTTTTCTCATTTGGACCTAGAATGTTACAATATGATTGAATATTTCTAGAGAAAGAACCTCTCAGAGACAAATATTCATTTTTTCCATACATTCATGGAAGATTTAATGGAAAGAAACATAAAAGAAGAAGATGTAGAGTGACAAGTTTTGTAACACCCTGTTTCCCCCAATTTGTAAAAATAACTATATTGACCAAGAACTATGGAAAACTCAAAGATGTGAATGTTTAATTTGACGGACCTTTGTATAAAAGGTTGATGAATGTAAATTATGTTATGAATATTAGTTTCATGATTGTTGGGAGGGGATGTGCTAAAAGAGACCACAATGGCTAATGAGAGGTGGTGGAAGGGACCTGCAATGGTTGCGTTAACTTCCACTGAACCAATACCATACTGGTTTTTACTTGCTTAAATACCAAAAGAAACTCTCTAACCCTGGAATTAATTACTCATCGGGATGGTAGGTGGGGAGGCTCCTTAAGAGTTAATGAAGGGATTGGGGTGAATTGCCCAACCGTAGAAGCTCTCAGACCTGACCACGGATGGGGGAATTCATGCCACACACAATCTTGTAGGAAATGAAAGAAAGGAAGTGTGGGGAATGGGGGAAGAGAGAACACACACAATAGGGATCATAGAAGAGAACTGGAGGAAATCTGGAAATACAGGGAGTTCTGAACAGAGGAGAAGGAGAGTAACCTTCGTCCTTGACTTCCGTTGAGCTAGAAGTAGGAGACTGAATCTCGAGAATCGTGGTCTAGCTCGGGTGTGGCTAGTGGTAAATCCGTTTGGATTCACTAAGCCTATGGTTGGGTGGAAACAAGCACCCCTCTCAGCAGTCGTGTCACACCTAGTGTTTCTGATAAGTGTTTATGTCTTGTATTTTGAATTGAATATCTTGGATACATGCTCGTGTTTATATGCTCATAAATGGTTTCTATGTAGAAGTGATTGCCTTGTGTTTTGATTGGGAATAATGGATGCATGTTTATACTTATATGACCATAATCAGTTTATGTATAGAATGAATAAGTTCATAATACGAGTTCATTCCCTTGAGAATTGTCCCATCTACTTGACTCACGCTTTGTCCTGGTTTAATTTCCCGAAGACACCTTTTTCCAAGGAGTTTCCTCACATTTCAGAGTTAGAGTGAGTTCCTTGAAAAGACTACCGTTATAGAAAACCCACGAGTTTACTTTACCCCAGTCACAGAGTTCATAGCTCGATGAATTAGGAAGGAATCACAATCAGGTCACCAAGCCTAGGGATAATTACCCAAGAATCATCTGAAGGTCCAGATGACCTGGGTTTGGAAACCTTGTACAAGAAAGAGTAGTTCTCTCAGATTTTGAAGTCATGGGAGTTCGAATCCCTGAGAGGTTGAATCTCGTGAATTAAGCTCAGAAACGATAGCAATTCCAATTATCGAAAGAGAATACCCCATCGTTTGGTAGATGAATGGTCGAAATCATTTCGTAAATACCCCAGATTTGTTAGGATCGATGGATCTAGAGGAGGAGCACAGGCGTTAGTACCTCAACCCCTTCAGCGTTCACAAGTAGCGATGGGATCCAAGACCGTAGATATAAGGATCTGTCGGAGCTCTATTGATCGTCGATCTTAACCCTTGCATAGGAAGGAGAGTGGACTCGACAAAGTCCTGAAAGTCCTGAAGTATTCAGAACCGTCCATTTCCATAGGACATGTGGCAATTGGGTATCCTTTCGCTAACTCACGACTTAGAGTGGTCAAAGGGTAAGACCGCACGAACTCACAATTCGCGAAATCACGATGTGATCCTGGTCATTGATCCATGAGTGATCTGGACCATCGGTTTAGTGTGAATAAATTTTGACATTTTTGGCATTTGGGAAACCAGAGGGAAGACCCCTCGTCTTCGCAAGTCACAAAATCCTGGTATACGAAACCCTGACACGCTCTATGGATGAGCCCTAGGTCACAGGACAGGGTCATGTGGTAGAATGAGGAGGTAGGCACTAGCAGTTAATCAAGGGTCTAAACTTGGGAATTGACATTTCAGGTCCCGAAAGAATCTGGACCATCCATTTGTAGAGGACGCGTGGTGAAGATATAAAGCCATCGGGGTTCTGGAGATCGGGGAAATAGGATTGAAGACCCTACCAGAATCCTGAAAGGTATAATTTCAAGATTTAATTTGGGTCGTTGATCAAGTCAACGATATGGACCGTAGATACAGATGATACCAGGCTTTCAAGTTTCGGGGATTGAAGGAACAAGGGTTCCTTGCAACAGGAATATTGAAAGTCAGGTTTTGGTAGCACCATTTGGTGTTAGCATGTGTTCACTGAGGTGGTCACATGGAGTAGGAAAAGGGGGAGCCAAGGAGATCGTTAACCCCATTTCGGGTTTTGGCATTTCAAGGGACAGGGGGTCGAGGAGAGATCACACACAGAAATCCTGAAACGTGAAAGATGGAAGTGCCCTTTTGTTAAGGCCTGCAGTCATAGCTAGCGATCACATGGAGGAGGATAAGGGAAGGGATGGTTTTCACTAGGCCCCATAGAAATTCAAGGATTTTGTCTCTTGAAGAAAAGACAAAAAATCTAGGTTGTCGTAGTGGGTGTGTTACAAATTGGTATCATAGCATGGTTACAACACTGGCCTACTTGGGCTTATGAAAGAATTGTGAAAAAAACTCCACTTGAAGTACTCTTAAAAGGAGTAACTCTCTATCCTAACCCCCTTTATCAAAAGTCGAAGTCAAGAATGAAAATTCTTATTGTGTGTATGCATTTGAAAAATATGAATTATGCGTTGATTGTGAATGAATATAATGTTGACTAACAACAAGTGTTTTTCCTACACAATAAGTGGACGATCAACCATGGGAAACTGCAGACACATAGAATGGTGAAACACCACGAAGTGGGGGATGGATCCCATAATAGAGATGAAGAGTCTGATGAAATGAGAGAGGTAGAGACCCCTCCAGATCTAGTTGAGACTATGAGAAGCCTCATGGTCAAACTACAGAGCTACAAGGATAACAACGAGAGGTTGATAAAAGAGCAAGAGAAGAAAATGGAAATTAATGCAGTCTTGCTACAACGTTTATCCGATATATAAAGACAATTACAACATGGACCTGGCACCAGTCACGCGGACCATCGACAGACAAAGAGAAGTCAAAGTCCACCTGAGATACGAAAATGTGGTATTTTAAATGGCCACACTGGGAAGAGAACCTCGAGAAAGGTCCACCCCAGAGATAAGGGACAAGCGTCTAATGATTCCTCTAGAAAAGAAACTGGCGATTCAGAGGAATCTTCTAGTAGTAGAACTAGTTCTTATTCCCGAAGAAAACGGAAGAAGTGCAATCATTCCAAAAATAATAATCTCGAAAGAATTCAAGAAGGCCAAACCACCCTCTTTCGATGGTGAAATAAATAAGGGAGAGGAACCGAAGGCCTGGCTGCTTGGATTAAAGAAGTATTTCAGAGTCCATGAATTCACAGAAAACTTGAAGGCTCGAGTAGCCACTTTCAACCTGAATGGGAAGGATTCCATTTGGTGGGAAGACCTTAAGAAGGTAAAAGGGATTCATGAAGAAGACCTATCTTGGGAACGGTTTGAGAAATACTTCAGGAAGAAGTATCTGTCAGAAAAGTATTTCGACAAAAAGACTAAAGAATTATATGATCTCAAGATGGGGCAACTCACCATAGAGGAATATGTCGGCAGATTCCTCGATTCGCTGAGGTACGTACCCTATAGAAAAGCAGAAAAGGAAAAGGTGCAACAATTCATTAGTGGACTACCTGAGGAATATCAGAACAGGATTGAGTTTGATGAGCCAAAGACCCTAGAAGACACTATCTGAAAGGCAATATATTGTTATGAATAGCTTCGGCACTGGACAAAACCTCGCGAAGGATGGAAGCAGAAGAATAGTTCAGATTCCAGAAAAAGGGGTTTAAATCCCCGAGATTTAAAAACTATAAAAAGGACTCAAGGATGAGCTTCCCAACCCGAAGTGCACACCAACAGAATTTCCCCTCCTAGAGTGGAAATAAACCTTTTGGATCTACCTGAGGAAAGATTGATAATATAAAGAGAGAACCCTTGAAATGTTGGGGTTGTGGAAAAGAACATCTACTGAGGGACTGCCCACACCGACAACAGAACAGTCGGAGAATTTACAATGTTCAAGAAGCTACCACCGTCAATGACATGGCCAGGAGTATGCCGCAAATTTATGCAGTCGTGGATAATAAACAAGTTGACCACCAAGCTTCAGTGGTGGAGATGGAAGGTACGATCACCAACCATCTAGTGTCTATTCTAATTGACCCTAGTTCAAATTTGATTTATATAGCTCCTAAGGTTGTTGATAAGTGTAAATTACAGCCATATAAGCATGCCAAGCCATGGTTGGTACAGTTAGCCACTGGCACCAAAATAAAGGTAGTGGAGGTCATACCAGCTTGCCAATTCACTATGGGTGAATTCCCCACCCAAGCAACCCTTAACATATTGTTGGGAAATTCAATTAATTAAATTGCTTTCATTTAATTATCAACCAGGAATGCTCGTAAGCTTGTGATGATGCCAACAAAATATATGCAGGAGTAGACATCTAACTCTAATCTACGAAAATTCAATCAAATCCTAACTCTTTCATTCCACTTAATAAGACTTAGTTGTTGTAGGAAAGAAAACACTAGCTCCCTTATAGGAGGTCCTCTCATGATGTTTCACAAAACCTATAAACAATCAAGATCATCAAGTAAACACTCATGCATTGAAAATAAATACACTTAAAAAGGATTAGTTGTTGTAGGCATGAAAACAATGGCTCCCTTATAGGAGGTCTTATCGTAATGTTTTAAATAACCTATCAACAATCAAGATCATCAAATAATTCTAATAAAAACAATAAAGAATATAAACCTATTCAAAGCATTAGAACAAGAAGAAAATGCTACTATGATCTATTTGGAGTGAGCTCAATTCTCCCAAGAACAAAGTAACACATAAACTAAAGAATTCTAAATCTAAACTAGAGAATGGAAACTGATGTGAAAATAAAGCTTGATTCTTATTCCATCATAAGTTGGACACAATGCTCAAGGAGTCCTCCCCTTTGAAATGGAGGAGGCACTCCTATTTATACAAAAATTTAAGATAACTTAGATCCATAAATCTCTCCTAGATCCACAAATGTCTCATTTGGTTGCAACCATGTGCTCACACCTATCAAGTGATATTTCTACAAATCCTCTCACAAATATTTCTTTCATGATTAATCTCCATCGAAGATACTTGAGTACATCTCCAAATCTTCATCAAATATTCAAAGGATTGAAGAGGAAATTTGAATTTGAGGCTTGATGGTCAAATTTGACTTGGTTGGAGTCTTCAAATACACCTTTAAACATCATGAAACTCATCCCACTTTCATATATAAGTGTAAACATGTCATTTTTCCAATATTGAATCATAAATTCACTCAAAAACACTAAAATAGATGCATTGGAAAATAATATGTCTAAAACCCATGTAATCATGAAAATAGTTTAATGTAAGGGTATGGGAAAGCGAAATATGGTTAAAAGTGAAGTGAAAGTGAATTGAAAGTGAAGTGAAAGGTTGATAAAAAGATGCTACTTTGGCGACCCAACACATACTACCCCTAGGATCGTATGACCTGTTGATTGGTATGGATTGGCTAGCCACATATAAAGACAGACTAGACTATTACCATAAAACCTTAGAATTTGTAAGTGAAGAAGGAAGAAGGATAACCCTTCAAGGGATCCAAAAAGCTGTCTCGGTGAGATGAATATTAGCCCTTCAAATGAGAAAGTATTGCAGAAAGGGATGTCCACTATATGCGATACAGGTGTTGGAATTAGTTGAAGATGACAAACCAAGCCTCGAAGACCACCACACACTGAGAGAATATAGAGATATGTTTCTGAAAGAGGTACCAGGTTTACCTTCGAGAAGGGACATTGACTTCTCAATAGAACTTTCACCAGGAGCAGTGCCCGTGTCTAGGACACCCTATAGGATGAGCATACCCGAGCTAGTTGAGCTTAAATTAAAACTAAAAGAAATGGTGGACAAAGGCTATATCCGACCCAATGTTTCCCCATGGGAAGCACCAGTTATGTTTGTGAAGAAGAAATATGGTACCCTCCGACTGTGCATAGATTATAGAAAACTCAATAAGGTAACCATAAAGAACAAGTACCCCTTACCCCAGTTTGATGACCTATTCGATCAATTGGGAGGTGCTTCCATATTCTCAAAGATTGACTTGAGATCTGGATACCATCAAGTCTGAATCAAGAGTGAAGACATCCACAAAACCACCTTCAGGACGAGATATGGTCACTACAAGTTTGTGGTAGTACCATTTGGATTAACCAATGCCCCTGCCAGTTTTATGTGCTTGATGAACAATGTGCTCAGCAAATTCCTAGACAAATTTGTACTGGTTTTTATTGACGATATATTAATTTACTCCAAGAATAGAGAGGAACATGAGGAACATCTTAGACTTATGCTTCAAATGCTAAGAGAACATCATCTCTATGCCAAATTTAGCAAGTGCGACTTTTTCCAGAAGAAAATACATTACTTGGGCCATGTCATATCTGAAAAAGGAGTAGTAGTAGACCCTGACAAGATCTTGTCTATCATGGAATGGCCTACTCCAAAGGACATTTCAGATATCATATCTTTTATGGGCTTAGCATGATACTATAGGATATTTATAAAAGGATTCTCCAAGATTGGTTGTCCAATCACTTCCCTCTAGAAGAAGGGAGGTAAATTCACGTGGACACAAGAATGTGAAGAAAGATTTCAATCCCTGAAACACTTTCTGACCCATGCACCCGTGTTGAAGATTGTTGATCCCGAAAATGACTTCCTCGTGTGCACAGATGCCTGTAAGGAAGGGCTCAAGGGAGTCCTTATGCAAGAGGGAATTGTAATCTGCTATGAATCTCGAAAATTGAATGAGCATGAAGCCAACTATGTGACCCACGATCTAGAGTTGGCCTCCATAGTGCATGCCTTGAAAATGTGGGGGCATTACCTCCTGGGAAGGAAATTCATACTCATGACAGAACACTGTGGATTGCGACATATGTTTGACCAACCAAAACTCAATGCTATACAAGCTAGGTGGATGTCCCTTCTTAGTGAGTTTGATTTCGAAATCAAACATATCAAGGGAAAGGAAAATAAGGTGGTCGATGCCCTTAGAAGAATTATGAAAATAATTCATTTGGTAGCGATGAGCACCTGCGAGACCAACATCAAGGAAAGAGTTAAGAATGGACAAGAAATAAACACATTCTTCTAGACCATGACCTCGTACCTGGAGCAAGAACCCACAGGGATAAAGTATGAAGGCTACCAGATGATAGATGGAGGCCTGCTAACTTACAGAAACAGATTGTATATTCCATATTGTGATGACTCAAAGAGGTTCATAATGGATGAACTAAATAAAATACCATATGTTGGTCATCCAAGATACCAGAAGATGATCATGGCCACTAGGAAACAATTTTATTGGCCTGGATTGAAGAAAGACATAGCTGATTACTTAGCCAAATGCATAGAATGCCAATAGGTTAAAGTAGAACACTGACACCCAGCAGGATTATTACAACCTCTACTAATCCCGGAATGGAAATGGGATACCATCTACATGGATTTCATCATCGGACTACCAACATTGGTCAGGAAGAATGACACCATCATGGTGGTGGTGGATAAATTGAGCAAGTCTGCCCATTTTATCCCCATCAAATTGACTTGCAAGGCGATAGATATCACCAACATATTCATGAAGGAGATATTCAGACTACATGGTATGCCTAAAAAGATCGTGTCTAACAGAGACATGAAATTTACTTCCAACTTTTGGAAATCCTTGATGGCTGGTCTAGAGACTAAATTATTGTTTAACACATCCTATCATCCTCAAATAGATGGACATAAGGAAAGAGTGGACCAAATATTAGAAGACATGCTAAATGCATCAACCCCAAAAGTGGGAAGATTACCTGCCACTGGTGGAATTCGCCTACAACAATGGCTACCAAGAATCCCTGAAGATGAGCCCTTTCAAAGTCCTCTGTGGTAGACTGTGCAACACTCCAGTCAGTTGGAGTAATCCCATGAACATAATTACTATTGGACCTGACATGTTAAAAGAAATGGAAGAACAAGTGACTCAGATAAAACAAAATCTAAAGGTCTCTCATAACAGACAGAAAAGTTACGTCGACCGAAAGAGAACTCCAAGAGAATTCAAGACAGGACACCACGTATATCTCAAAGTTAGGCCCAGGAAGAGTTCCTTGAGGATGGGATCTTGTGACAAGTTGGAACCTTAGTATTGTGGACCCTTTGAAGTTCTAGATAGAGTGGGACCTGCAGCCTATAGGCTAGCACTTCCTCCCATAGTAAAAGCACATAATGTTTTACATGTTTCATTATTGAAGAAATATGTACATGATTCTAATAATATAATTGACTGGTTTGTGATCTAGGTGGAACCGGAGGGAGAATACATGCCAGAACCTCAATGCATATTGGACAGAAAGGAAACCCCACTCAGGAACTAAACCATTGCATAGGTCAAGGTGCAGTGGAAACATTTTGGCCCAGATGAGGCTACGTGGGAAATGGAAGATGCCATTAAACATGCATATACGATTTTGTTTACTTCTGTACATACACATCATATTGATAGATAGAACATTGAGGATGATGTTCCTTTAAGGGGGAGGGAATTGTAACACCCTGTTTCGCCCAATCTGTAAAAATAACTATATTGGCCAAGAACTATGGCAAACTCAAAGATGTGAATTTTTAATTTGATGGACCTTTCTATAAAAGGTTGATGAATGTAAATTATGTTATGAATATGAGTTGCATGACTACTGGGAAGGGATGTGCTAAAAGAGGCCATGATGGCTAATGAGAGGTGGTGGAAGGGACCTGGAATGGTTGCGTTAACTTCCACTGAACCAATACTGTACTGGGTTTTACTTGCTCAAAGACCAAAAGAAACTCTTTGAACCTGGAATTAATTACCTGTCAGGATGGTAGGTGGGGAGGCTCCTTAAGAATTAATGAGGGGATGGGGGCAAACCGCCCATCCGTAGAAGCTCTCAGAACTGACCACACACGGGGGAATTCGTGCCACACGCAATCTTGCAGAAAAAGAAAGAAAGGAAGTGTGGGCAATGGGGAGAGAGAGAACACGTGCAATAGGAATCACGGAAGAGAACCAGAGGAACTCTGGAAATATATGGAGTTCTGAATAGAGGAGAAGGAGAGTATCCTTCGTCCTTGACTTCCATTGAGTTGGAAGTAGGAGACTGAATCTCGAGCATCGTGGTCTAGCTCGGGGGTGGCTAGTGGTAAATCCATTTGGAGTCACTGAGCCTACGGTTGGGTGGAAACGAGCACCCCTCTCAGTAGTCGCATCACACCTGGTGTTTCTGATAAGTGTTTATGTATTGTATTTTGAATTGAATATCTTGGATGCATGCTCATGTTTATACGCTCATAAATGGTTTCTATGTAGAAGTGATTGCCTTGTGTTTTGATTGGGAATAATGGATGCATGTTTATACTTATATGACCATAATCAGTTTATGTATAGAATGAATAAGTTCAGAATATGAGTTTGTTCCCTTGAGAATTGTCCCATCTACTTGACTCGTGCTCTGTCCTGGTTTAATTTCCCGAAGGCACCTTTTTCCGAGGAGTTTCCTCACATTTCAGAGTCAGAGTGAGTTCCTTGAAAAGACTACCATTATAGAAAACCCATGAGTTTACTTTACCCCGGTCACAGAGTTCATAGCTCGGTGAATTAGGAAGGCATCTCAGTCAGGTCACCAAGCCTAGGGATAATTACCCAAGAATCATTTGAAGGTCCAGATGACCTAGGTCTGGAAACCTTGTACAAGAAAGACTAGTTCTCTCAGGTTTCGAATTCATGGGAGTTCAAATCCCCGAGAGATTGAATCTCATGAATCAATCTCAGAAAGGATAGTGGGTCCAATTATTGAAAGAGAATACCTCATCGTTTGGTAGACGAACGGTCGGAATCCTTTCAGAAATACCCCAGATTTGTCAAGACCAATGGATCTAGAGGAGGAGAGTAGGTGTTAATACCTCAACCCCTTCAGCCTTTGCAAGTAGCGATGGGATCCAAGACCGTAGATCCAAGGATTTTTCAGAGCTCTATTGACCATCAATCTTAACCCTTGCATAGGCAGGAGAGTGGACTCAACGAAGTCTTGAAAGTACTGAAGTATTCGGAACCATCCATCGGCACAAGACATGTGGCAGTTGGGTAGCCTTTCGCTGACTCACAACTTGGAGTGGTCAAAGGGTAAGACCGCACGAACTCACGATTCACGAAATCGCAACGCGATCGTGGTTGTTGATCCATGAGTGATCTGGACCATCGATTTAGTGTGAATAAATTTCGGTGTTTCGGCATCCAGGAAACTAGAGGGAAAGACCCCTCATCCTCGCAAGTTGTGAAATCCAGGTATATGAAATCCCGACGCGCTCTGTGGATGAGCCAATTTAGTGTGAATAAGTTTCGGCGTTTCAGCATTCGGGAAACCAGAGGGCAAGACCCCTCATCTTTGCAAGTTGCGAAATCCTAGTATACGAAACCCCAACACACTCTGTGGATGAACCCTAGGTCACAGGATAGGGTCATTTGGTAGAAGGAGGAGGTAGGCGCTAGCAGTTAATCAAGGGTCTAAAATCGAGAATCGCCATTTCGGGTCCCGAAATAATCTAGACCGTCCATTTGTAGAGGATGCATGGAGAAGATTTAATAGGAGTGAAGACCCTGCCATAATCCCAAAAGGTAGAATGCCAGGATTTAATCTGGGTCGTTGATCAAGTCAACAATCAGGACCGTAGATCCAGATGATACTGAGCTTTTGGGTTTTGGGGATTGAAGGAACAAGGGTTCCTTGCAACAACAATCTCGAAATTCAAGTTCTGGTAGAACCATTTGGTGTTAGCGTGTGTTCACTAAGGTGGTTGCATGGAGTAGGAAAAAGGGGAGCCAAGGAGCTCGTTAACCCCATTTCCGGTTTCAACATTTCAAGTGACAGGGAGTCGGGGAGAGCTCGCAAACATAAATCCTGAAACACGAAAGATGGAAGAACCCTTTTTGTAAGGCCAGTCATAGCCAACGATCACATGGAGGAGGATAAGGGAAGGGATGGTCTGCGCTAGGCCCCATTGAAATTCGACGATTCTGTCCCTTGAAGAAAAGACAAAAAATCTAGGTTGTCGTAGTGGGTGTGTTACAAGTTTTGGCAGGTCAGTCCATTGAATCTTGGAAAAATAGGGCTTTTATTCTTGAAGACTCTTCACAAATGTAGAAAATTATGTCTTCCAACCTCTTCATGGTGCCTTGTCTTTTGATTTTAAAAGGTGCTCTCAATGATTTTATAGTAGTTAGTCTTTTTCTTTCTAGAAATTTCCATGATTCCTTTTTGAAGTAAACTAATTTTAATTTTTACTTTATTGAATTCTCATTAAGGAATTTATATCATTTAAATTCATGCCTCCAAGTAGGACCAACTTATTCCCTTAATAAAATTTATTTATTAAACTTTATTTTCAAGTTTTCAATATGATTATCTTTAACAAAAGTGGATTGTGCTTTAATTTTATGAGAAAAATATTTGACATTTTAGCCATGAAAAACATTCTAGATGCAATATTAATCATCTTATATTTCCAATGAGTTCTCTTGAGTGCAATTTGCAGTTCTGGATCTCAGGTTATAAGCTATGGAATTTGAGGTTGCAAGCAAATTTATCAACAAACGATGAAAACATGGTTGACCGTTATTTCAATTTATGAAAGCGTTATGATAAATTTCACCTCTTGAAACCTACTCTATTGTCTTCCTCATTGAATTACCTTTACAGTGAGGTATATTTTTTCCAAAACCGATGCCCGTATCTCGAGTTATGACCTTCAAAAGTTTGTTTCTCAGCAGTCGTCCACCAGTTTCGTGAGTCAATCCTAGCCCTTCATCAAAATTTAGCCTTTAAAAGAAATTCCAATCCCACATGTATTGTGGAGATGAAAATTTTAATGTTTATAATGAAAAAATATTTCATATTCTTCATGTGGAATAAAGGAAACTATGGAGACTTTGGTGTAGGTTTCATGACTTAGGAAATTTCATAAATTAATAAAACATTTTGATGCCCAATCAATATCTAGTTGTCCAATAGTAAGCATCTAGTCAATGCCCACTTAGAAACAAGTTGGTGCCCATTCATAGACCACATGTCATAGTTTGATAGGATTCCACATGTCATAGTTGGATAGGGTTTCATGTGTCATGATGTGGTTGGAGGAATAAAAATTTAGAAAAAATGGTTGAGTGTATGAGAATGGGGAGAAGGACGAGAGAGAGAGAGGGGAGGTAATGAAGATCAAGGATAATGGGTACGGGGCCATGTTATGGGGGAGAAATGGAGTGTAGGTATGAAAGATTGTAGGTATGGAAGAGTGAAACGAGACTAAGGGAAATGGGAGAGGGAGTAAGGGAATGCGATGCAGGGGTAAGGGAATGTGGGGTGAGAGAAAGAAAAAAGGGGATGTGATCACACACCACAAGAGGGGATGAAATAAGAATAATCGATGGAAGTATGGAAGGGGGAGTGTGAGATGAAACAAGAAGTATGAAAATAAGATATGGAAATATGGAACGGAAACAAGAAATATGAAAATAAAACTAAGTATGGCATGGAAGAACCAATAAAATAAGTGTAAGTGTGGTTTCAAGAAAACGGTTAGTTCCAAGAAAATCAACATGGTTCCAAGAAAATGGGCATGGTTTCGAAAATGGGAATTGTTCCAAGAATTGAGCATTGTTTGAAGAAAATAATCATGGTTCCAAGAAAATCTTAGTTGTGTTGCACATGGAAAAAAAACTTTTTGGGAGTTTAGAAAAAAACCTCAATATCTTGAGCATATAAACTCAAATTGTTTATCCATAAAATGTGTGAATAATTTTAGACCGAGGGCTACTTCATAGGCTTATGATCATTGAAAATTGCGTTCTTTTGATATCATTTTTATTATTATTCCAAGAGCAGGAAACCGAGGTGATCAAATTTTTCGATCAACATTTGGATCCAACTATGGGATAATAACCCCCTGTGGGTTGTTGAGAATATATAATCTTGGTTCATATGCCTTATCCATTGGGATATGGAGTTATATTCAAACATTTCCTCAAATGATATATTGTCCAAAACGTTTATTTAAGAAACAAACTATGTACAAACTAGATCTACCTACCTATTCAATTTGAAGGCAAAGGACACTTTTCAAGTGTAAGTAGATTTCTAATTGAGCCATTCAAGAATCCAACTAATATGTGGAATGAACTCTGGAATTGGGGAACGTGTCAGGGTTTCTATCAAGGAGTAAAAAGCATGCCCAAAGTACATTGAATTAAAAGTGAGTTGGATATGACTGAAATGTGATTGCATTGCTTGGCCAACAATGCTTTGGAACCATGTTTCAATCAAATCAATTCTATATGGTTGCACATGAATGTTGCAATATTTGTTTTGTTGAGAAGTTTCATGCTTGAAAAGATTTTATCTTTCTTCTTATTCTCAACCACATTCAAAATTCTTGATTCATCAACAATGTTTTGAAAGCATTCTTCCTTTATGAAATGATCATGTTTCAATGGTGAGGTTGCAAAGATAATTTTTTGTTGAACACTTGTGGAGATACATACGGTTGTATTTTGTTTTCATCAACAATTTAGTTATCTTTAGGAATAAAACATATCATCCATGGGTCCTCTTTTTTCAAGTGCCCTTCTTTTGACGCTTGTAAGATATATCCTTCATTAGACTCCATTTCAGACAAGCAATCATTATCATAAAAATCTGATGTAAAGTGATTATTACTTCTATTTATCCAGTGAAAACATTCTTCTTATGGCTTGGTATAAGTTGGCTATGATATTTGAGAATCTGCTGCAAGATTTCCATCATGATTGTATTGAATGAAATCCTTGTATACATCAAGTGGAGTTTTTTAAAATAAATTATGATCATCACTCTCAAATTGAACACATGAGAGGTTAAAGTTTCCCTCCAATGGAGCATGTAGAGGATAGTATTCTTCTTGAATTGTAATTTTTGGGTTCTCATTTTATGTTTCAAGAAGAAGATCTAGAAAAAAAAATTCACACCTTTGATCAAATATTTCTTGAATATTCATTCCTCTATTGTCTTGAAAACATATTGAGAAGTTTAGTAGAATAGTGTCGGTTTCATGAATGTTTCTTTCAATGACTTGAGCTTGCTATATTAACTCTTTATAGTTGCACTTTATTTTTGTTTCAATTAAAATCTCACATTCCTGGGCAAGGCATTTTCATAACAACTAAAAATAATGACATCATTTGGAAACATTTATTTTGGAATCTTATGAAGAACCTTCATGAATCTGAAAGTGAAATATTTTTTTGTATCTTCCTCATTCATTTGGATTTCAATAAACTTCAAGAAAAGAGAATATGGATCTTTTCTTGGGAAATATCTCTTTACAAATAAATTCTCTAACACATCCCAACTCGTGATGGTTCTAAGAAGCAATGACTAAAACAATTCACTAACATTTTCCTTTAGGGTCAAGATAAATAACCGGCATAAAACATAATTTTCAACCACCTTATATATCTAAAAATCATTTTCAAACTTAATCAAATGTTTCTATGAACATTCTAAAGAATTTATGAAGAACATTGGAAATTTGTCCATGGAAATATCTTGCAAAGGATGAATTTATCCTTGCAAATTGAGTGGGCCTTTGTGCAACCCTTTCTTTCTTTGGGTACCTTCTCATTTTATTGTATCTTGAATAATTTTTGTTTGGTTCAATGGAGAAGTCAAAATATCATCACAACAGGAAAGAAAATCCTTAGAGGAGTCATAATGTAGGTCTTCTTGAAATTCTTTATTTTTTTTGGTGGAGTCACTAAGGAATGTTTCTTCAAAATTTAGAGTTTTGATGATGGATTCATTAGGGATATCATCCACCCAAATCTTATATGATTGTTTGGTTCTATATAATTTGTCACAATTGATTTGTGACTGAATTTTCAACAATATATCATCAAGGCTATTTAGTTCTCCTTGAACAAGTTTTTTAAGAAACTAGTTGATCTTGAATCAATCTCTAGATCTTCCTTCAAAACTTCAACCAAATAGATTTTAGTCTTCCAATAATTTATGATCCTATAAAACATCATATTTATTGAAAATATATCATTTCCCAATAGAGTCGCCAAAAAAATTGATGTACATATTGGTCACAATCCAAACGACAACCTTGCGAAGATATGAATCTCACTACGTTTTTGTGGAGGCCATACTCCTCTTTGGCTGAAATGTTGGAATATTCTATGTATGGTTCTACAATGAAATTAAAGGTTGAATGCTAAAGAGAAAACCTTGAAAGATGTTCCAAGAAATATTGTATATACAAATGTACAACCTTTATATACAGTTACAATAATTTACGCATCAAAATTTCAACTTACGCAATAATTTGTGCTAGAAGTATATAATTTTTCAACTTGATATAGAGCATAAAAAATCACCCTATTAACTCAGATCCAACAATTAACAAGGTTATACCAATTGGCCTGTATAGGTACAACACCTTGCACAAGTTGCAAATAAGTTTTGTCCTCTTTGTACAAGTTGCACAAGGATGTTTTTTGACTAGAAACAATCTTTATTTAGGCGTAATTAATTATCTTATTTTGTTTTCTTAAAATCAATTCATTACACATATATTAGATATATCAAGGAGATTTGTGGTAGCATCCCTATCAAAACATAATAACACTCTCGTCATTACCTGAATTGAAAGTTAACGACTACCTTGTTCCAGAGAGGTTCACGATGTCGTGAGGGAAGATTGAGATGGTTTCTCATAAGAATTTCTGAGGGATGCACAATAAGACAGACTCCTTATTCCTCAGTAATGTCTTAGTCTCATACAAGGTTGACAATTGGAGTATTGACTCCAAGCATCAGACAACATCCAAACTAAGTCAAAAGAGAACAACATAAAGAATGAGGAGTGACACCCTTGGAACATGTAGGTGTGTCTTGAAAGTAACGCCACATGAATAGAATGAATATGTTAATAAAAACCTAGAATACCATACAGAGTAAAATGAATACTTAGAACTGTTAGAAAAGAGAATATAAATTTATGCTAATTTATAAATAGGAAGTTCATCATAAAAATCTAGTTTAAATGTTTATTCCTAAATACAATTTATAATAATTGATATAAAGAAAACTTAGACTAAGTAAAAATAGTAAAAAAATAATAAATATTTAAGACATTTGCACAATGTTAATAAAAACCTAAAAGACCATACAGAGTAAAAATAGTAAAGAGAGAATAAATATTTAAAACATGTGCACAATATTAATAAAAACCTAGAAGACCATAGAGAGTATATCATCTTTATGAGGGACTGAAGCTTACCTTCTTTCGATGCTCCCTCCTACTTGATAAAACCATGTTGTATTACCTCTACCACAATGTATAATCTCTTCCAACTATTGCTCTAGAAAACCCATTTTTTTCTCTGAACTCATGTGGAATTTGCAGAGGACTTTCTTTGAATACCATCTTGGAGTCTGAAGCTCCCTTTCTTTGAATACGATTTTAATGTGAAAGTTGTTAAATCCTAAGTAAGGTAAATAAGATGATTATATTAGATATTATTTTGGGGATTAACTGCATAGTGTAAGTCATTATACTTGTATTCCATTTTACTTCACTAGATAGAATCCCTTTAGACTTAGTATCAGACCTTTAAGTAGTTCTCGACGAAATGAATTTGTAATTTGAGTAAGTGAAGTATTAATTTAATTACATGTTTTTAATGTTGAAATTAGTTGCATTAAATAGTTACATTATTTGTGTTGATTAATCTTGATGTTTAAAACAAAACAAGAGGGTCATTACAATGCACCTATGTAAAGGTTAGATTCGATCAACAGGAAAAGATAAGGGGATAAGCTGCAGAAGAGAATGATCAGAAGTAGGAAATCTGATTAATTGATCACATTGGTTACATAACAACAGAAATAATAGATTTAACATTAATATTCAGACAATTGTACTTATTTTTAAGAAGATCCCGGAAGAATAAGGGACTCAACCTATTGGTTATATGGTTCCACGGTTAATAGTAATTATGAAATCAGAGCTTAAAGAAAGTAAGCATACCACCAATGTAAAATAAAGGAGGGTAGGCATATCCATAATGTATTATATACCAATATGGTTACAAGGCTCATTTACAACCTTAATATAAAACAATAATCTCCTCATCAATTATGGAATTATAAATATTTAAATTAATGTGTTTCCTTAGCAGAATCTTAAAATTTCAAAGAAGAAATTGTAGAGTTTCTGACTTAGATCTGAATTTAGAATGATGTTACATAGACTTCAAAAAATTTAGTTTAAACTAAATGACCACTCAACACCTAACACAACATTCTAAGTCATTTGTCAGAACTTCTACGTCAACATAGTGTTGTGAAATGTTGATGTAACTACTACAATATTCACAATGCTTACTAAATGTTGATTTGATTCACTAATACCTCCCTACCAATGTCGAAGGGTACTCTTCTTCCCAAATGCCCAGAGCCGCAATGGGGATGTATAGAACCAACTCAAATTCTAGCAATGGTGTTCCCACTCGTTAGCGTGAGGCTCCCACCTCAAATTCCATGCCATCCAACTCCCAAAATAGAATACTCACAAACAAATAGTCATTACGACGACCACCATCTAACAATAGGGAAAATAGTTACCTTTTCTTTTTCTTCAACCCTTCCTTTTGTAAATTAAAAGTCATTTGAAACCTATTCTCACATGCAAAATTTAGAATTTATGTAATTTACTTAATTTGATTATTCACCCAAACAAGTCTCACCCATTTGCAAGTTTGCGCTAGAAATTGTTAATTTTTATTTATTTTTAATAATTTTCTCTTGATTCTCCTTAATTTGCTCCTAGATGTCCTTATTAAATATCAAGTGAATAGTTTTACTATTTTGTGAACTTAACTAGTGGTCCCCTTAACTCAACTAGGTCCCCTTCTTTTTAGTTGTTTGTTTAACTTGAATTGAGACTCTTCACCTTTACCAATTCACTATTTTGTGAACTTAAATTATGGTCCCCTTAACTCAACTAGCCCCCCTTCTTTTTAGTTGTTTGTTTAACTTGAATTGGGACTCTTCACATTTACCCCTTATTTCAAATGAGATCTCATGAAATTCATCTTTCTTATTAATTTAATTAATTAATTTATGACATGCATAGTTTGCTCAACTTATTCTCCAAAGTATTTTAAAATTAAAATGCACCTTTAGCTAAAAATTATTAAGTAAATCACATCTTAACTTTGAAATGCATTATTATTTTTTTCTAATGTATAATGAACTTTAGAAATTTTCTAAGTATAAATATCTAAACATTTTTACCGATACCCTACCCTTAATTTAATTTTTGTTTCTACTTTTACATAGTAATTACAGTTTTTATAAGTGTGAAGTTTGGGTTAAAACCATGAAAATAATCATAGAGAACCTAGCTAAAGAAAATCACACAAATCTTGCAAGAGAAAAGAGAGAGAGAGAGAGAGAGAGAGAGAGATAAATATGAGAGAGAGAATGGATGAATTCTATTGATCACACTAACTAATGAGAATATTCCACAAATAATGAGTAATACACATGCATATATATAGTCCAAGAGAAGAAATGTGATAATATTAGGATTACATGCAACATAGTAGTGATATAAAGGAGATATAGACACTAACTCACTATAACATGAGTCAACTAATAGCTGGTCTCAAATAATTGTCAAGGAAATCACTAGTTAATTGAGTTCACATGTGTGGAAGAGAGAGAAAGGAATGCTTGCATGAGACATGTGACCTCCTTCTCTTAGGCATGGAAAAATAAACTAATGAATGAGAGAAAAGAAATTGCTACATTCATGAGTTACCTCCACTAGTTTAACTGAACTCGTAACTGAAGTCCAACTAAAGTGACAATGGGCCCTATTTTTTAGGAAATCTCCTAAAAATAGGATACCCTCTCGGTGACTAGAAATCCCTAAAAAATAGGATACCCTCTCGGTGACTAGAAATCCCTAAAAAATAGGATACCCTCTCGGTGACTAGAAATCCATAAAAAATAAGATACTCTCACAATGACTAGAAAACTTAGGAAAAATAACTACTAGGTGAGTGACTAAGTAATATCTCCAACACCCCCCCTGAACAATACTAGGGTGTAATGAATAATGTGTCCCAACTACAAGGCCATGTTAGGTACCCATTTTACAATGCTTCTAAATGAATGAAAATTGGAAAAGTGTGGAAAGAGGGAAAACCTCATGGGAAATTCCCAACTCCCCCAAAGTAAAATGCTTCAAAAATGAAGAAGGAAATTTCATCAAAAGGAAAGGAATTTGGCCCATAACCTCTCTTTCACTCCACGTATACCTCGCAAATGTGAAAGTTTATGCTCGGTGAATACTTTGTTGAAGATGAAGGCATATGTTTAGAAATAATGAAGTAGATGCACCAGTGACATATCCGCATATATCGAATTTTTGTTATTGTAAAGAAGAAGACCCAAATCCCATTCATTCATGGAAATTTTGGATGAAACTATTCAAATCGCACGAACTTTTCTGGAAAAACCCTGAAATTTTGTCGAATTTAAAATGCTCATAACTTCACTTCTTGGACTTTGTTTCAAACGATTTTTTTATAAAATTGGGTATTTTTCCTAGAGGAATTAACATATCCAATTTATATCTACAAATTCTTCTCATAAAATTTCATAATTGAATGTGATGTGCACAACCCCCTTTTTGGCACTTGAGATGTATGCATGGAACATGCAAAAGTGTCTGCATGTGGCTCCTAGGATGCATTGATGGCACATGAAAAAGTGTTTGCAAGTGACTCCTGAGATACATGCATGATATCTTTCACATGTGATTCATAAAAAGAAAAATATGAAATGGAGTAGACATCATCTTGAACAAGAGGATGTGTAGATACCTATATAGAAGTCTCTTCAAATTGAGAGGATTGATATTCCGATGGATTTTTTGTTGGATCTATCTTTTCGAACTCCTACATGCAATATTCACAATCTTCCTTATTCCCAAATCGAGACTTCAATCTGGTCAATAGTTCTTTTGGAGTTGAGCGTGATTCAATATGATACCAAATTTTAGGAGAAATAGACATGCAGATACATCCTAAAGCCATATCTTGTCTATTAAGGAAATCATTTTTCTCTTTGGTGGAATCAGGATCTATTTCTATTGTCATGGTTATTTGATATAATCCTCTATTCCTTAGTTGATGCAAAATCCTTGGCTTCCAATCAACGTGATTGTATAACATGAGAAAAATAACCTGTGTTGATTCTATCCTTCTTGATTGAATCTCCTCCCTAGACATGTAAAAATACTTGTTCACCTTGCTTCTAGAAACATATGGGCTTTGATACCATGTGAAATTTGGGTGAAAACCCTAAAACTAATCACATAGAACCTAGCTAGAGAAAATCACACAAATCTTGCAAGAAAAGAGAGAGAGAGAGAGAGAGAGAGAGAGAGAGAGAGAGAGAGAGAGAGAGAGAGAGAGAGAATGAATGAATTCTATTGATCACACTAACTAATGATAATATTCCACATAGAATAAATGCACACACATATATTAGTCCAAGAGAAGAAATGCGTTAATCTTAGGAGTACATGTGCCATAGCAGTGATCTAAAGGAGATCTAGACACTAACTCACTGTATCGAGAGTCAACTAATAGCTAGTCTTAGTTAACTGTCAAAGGAATCACCAGTTAACTGAGTTCACACATGTGGAAGAGAGAGAAAGACATGCAACCTCCTTCTATTAAGAATTAAAAAATAAATGATTGCATGAGAGAAAAGTAACTATTGCATGCATGACTTACCTCCACTAGTCTAATTGAACTCTTAAATGAAGTCCAACTAAACTCCTAACTGAATTCCAAATGAACTCATAATTGAAGTCCAACAAAAGTGACAATGCACCCTAATTTTTAGGAAATCTACTAAAAGATAGATGACCCTCTCGGTGACTAGAAATCCTTAAAAAATAGGAGACCCTTAGTGACTAGCAAACTTAGGAAAAATAATTACTAGGTGAGTTAGTGTGTAATATATCCAAGAATAAGAACACTAAGGGTGTCATGCATGCCCTTCCCTTCAGGATTTACTTGCATACTCCAAGGGTGCCATACACCATGCCCTTGAAGCATTCAAATTTAAGTATTGGGAAAATGGTGCAACTTGTAGATACCATGTTACCTCTATTATTGCCCCAATTTTTCTAGATTATTGGACATTGAGGAATAAGTCCTCCACCTTATTACACACCCCTCAGTATACATCATGAGTGGCCAAATCCATGAACTACCCTCACCACATTGTGCAACTGCTCGAGAAAAATTCCTCACACTTTTTAACTCCAGCCATGTCATGATTGTTAGTAGGTGGAATCAAGGACATTGTCCCACCTCTCCCTATGGTTCTAGTATGGCTTATTTACAACCCCGTTACTCCTTTGTGAGTCATATTGACAATGTTTTAGCAATGACATAAATTAATTCAAATTCATAAACCCATTTCATTAAATTTAAAGTTATTGCCTAGTTCACTCTAGATTTTGTAGTCTTATTGCCGATACCCACATCAATGCCTCATTAAGTTTCCTGTCACTCAAGAAACCTATTAGTAGCATCTACAACAATCATAATAAATATCATGTACAATTTTCAATAATATTTCATGTAATTAATACAACCATTTAATTATTTTTAATTAGGCAATAAAATGAATTAAAGTATGAATATCATCATACAAATTTATTAAATCGGTCATTCGCATGTGAACGCCCTCAAATGATAAGTCTATTTTGGAAAAAGTGACCAGGTAAAATGGGGAAGTACATACACCCCCTCTTAATTTAAACTTTTTCCTGAAGTTCCAAATAAGAAACGAAATGTAATCAAATTAAGTATGGAAACTCCTTACGCATGTCAACCGTGTCTTCTTAGGTAGTATAAATAGTGCTATAACTATCCCATTGTACCTTTACCTGCTCAATGAAATGATGCTAAAATTTTCAAGTCCATTGGTCTAGTATGCAGATTGGTTCAAACATTGAGGAGGGCCTAAAACATAATGATGCAAAATGGAAACATGAAAAAAATCATGCACTCTAAGTATGCAAGTAAATCTAAACAGTGAGAAATTAGTCCCTTCTTTTATACGATTTTGAAGGGTCCAATGTATCTTGGTGAATTTTTTGCTCATTTTCCAAACTTTATGAACTACTTTGTGGCTTCACCCGTGAGAATAATCTGTCCCTGACATCATAACTATGATCAATTCTATGTGCATCTCAATAACTCTTTTGTTTGTCTTGAGATTCTTTTAGTCTTCCCATATTTTTTTTTTCAGTTTCTCTTCCATCTCCTAAATCATTTCTAGTCTCAATAATATTCTATCCGACAGTCTATCCCAACTGAGTGGTGTCCTACATGGTCTTCCATACAAAAAATTGAATGGTTCGAGGTTTATAGAAATTTGATAGCTATTATTGTAAGTGAATTCAACCAATGGTATAAATTCTTCCCATCATTTATGTTGGTCCATGATGTACATCCTTAACATATTTTCAAATATTTGATTTGTTATTTTTGTTTGACCATCTGTCTGTAATGATCCCAAGCCAAATTCTTTCTTGGAATCACTAACTACTACTGATTTATTGAGTTATTAAGTGCATACAAGATTCATCAACACATGGAGATCACAATATATTCAAGATGTAGAAGCACAAGCAAAGATCTGACCTTTT
>ML794858.1:647491-663620 GCA_009831015.1 Picea engelmannii | reverse complement strand
TAGCCCTTATATACACTATGCCTAAATTATCGAGGCATCAAATAACATTATGTTTTTACAAGAATATATGAGTCAATGTCATAATGACCCTTTAGGTTCGTAAGAGTTTCCAATTCTTCAAGGTGTTAAGAGCCATTATTTCCAAAATCATTCAGAACATAGAAGAAAATTGACCAATAGCTTATACATAGGTGATGAAAGAGATTTTTAAACCTTTTCATAAATCACAACCCTTTTACTGATGGTGTCTTCATGGGTTAAAAAAATTACTTTACAAACCTAACAATATTTCTACCTTTCAACATTCTCATGAACCCTTGGGTTTACCATTACTCCTTGTGGGTCATAAATTTCCACTCACCAAATTCATACAAATTGAAATTTTTGTCACTTGCACAAGCCTATGTGACATCAGTACAAATATATGAATTCAACTAGGATTAGACCTTTTCCCTTTCAAATTGATGATCCCCGTCAACTTTGGGACTCAATGTCTCTTCATTAAATTCTATGTCTAATGAGGATGGCATAGACAACTTCAATTGATCCACATAAACATTGGAATATTTCCCATATACGGTGACCAATCCAAGCAAATAGTTTTTATTCATTCTTATCCAAAATGTCTAGATTATCATTTTATATCTTTGGGATACCCATGCAATTGTAAATAAAGGATAGAATTCTCTTCAACTTATATCCATTATCATCTAGAGTGTGGATCTAGGTATCTTGAGAATCTATTATATCTACCACACATGATAAATGTAGATATTCCAAAATGCACCTTTACATGAGTGAAGAAGATAATTACATCGTGTTTTCATGTTTCAACATGGTATAAAAAATACCATATTATTTAGTCTTGTTTACTCTAAAATGTATATTGACTTTACAACTTCAAGCTTCCCACGTGAGCTTATTCTTGGCTCTTCTTTCTTAACAACAACATTATGAAATTTATACTTTAATCCCCGTTCAAGCCTACAATCATCTCAAAGATGCGAGACTTGCATATATATACAAGTTTTGTAAGGTTTTAACCATTTGCCAAAATTTGAGATAAAAGTAGGTAATCCCTTATATTCTTCAAGTACATAAGAATTTAACTTTAGAGCTATAGTCAAATAAAAACAAAGAGGTCTTAAAGGAAATTGACCATGTGGTTTTGTATATATTTATCATACAACTTGATTACCGAATCAAAATGTTGCAGGATACTTCAATGCCTATACTTCCAAATGTTGCAGGACACTTCAATGCCTAAACGAATGTATATATTTATCATATTTATCATACTTCAATGCCTTAACTATGATGTACAATTCCTTATCGTATTTGAGGTATATTATGATTGCACCAACAAAAGTTTCAAGTGTTATGTTATCCAACTCCTTCTTTGTATCAAAGGTTTCACCATTATGTATCATGTGAAATTTGCTTTGATTTCAAATGAAATTGCAAGTTTCATTAGATTTAATATTAATGCATTACAATTCTTTCATGTCAAAGCTTTAGTTACATGGTTTTCAATTGCAATGAATTGAAAGGTTATACTTGCCTTTTCTAATGTGCATTGAAGAGACATTTCATTCCTAAATAATTTGCTAACCCCATGAATTACCTTGGTTCAATTAAATTATCTTGGATCAACCAATTTACAACGAATTTTATATTTCTTAGGTCAATACAAAATTCACATCTTCTAACTACAAAATCCATACAAAACAATAATTGTTTTCCAAGCTCATATTTCTTCATGTTGGCTTGCAATTAATTGTGGGTTAATATGGCATTACCATTTTACAATGTAATATGGTATACCGTATTACAATGTAATATGGTAATACCATATCTCGTGTAATTTGTTTTTACAAAATTAATGACATCGTTGCAATATCGACGCTAGTTCGTCGAAAAAAAAAATTGCATTTTGACCACCGTGGCAATAACGACAAACTTTCATCGCAAGTTGCCAGATTTTTTCGTCGTACATACAACATCTTCGTCGTAACTTTGGTCTAGATGAATCCATGCCATTTCTATTGCCACAGATTTTCGTCGCAAGTTGCCACAGTTTTTCATCGCACATACAACATCTGTGTCATAAGTTTTTGACTTGTCAATACTTTTCATCACAATTACGACGAAATTTCATCGTAGTTGCCACAATTGTTCGTTGTACTTGTGACGATATTTCGTCGGAATTGCGAATATGAAAAGGGTTAACCGAACTTGACTTTGGTGACACGTGGAGAGATAATTTCATCAATGTTTCCACACACACCTGGATCATCGATATAGCGACGAAATTATTCTGGCGAAAAAAAAAACCCGTCTTTCGTGGAAATTGCGACGAATATGTGTGGCAATATCAACGAAAAACCGTCACAAATTTGATCATCTGTACTAGTGCCATGATACTAGACACTTTCCTAGGAAGAATTATCCTCCACTAGTGCTCTTCCTATCATCCACACTACCATCCTAATATGCATTGGTGTATGCATTTAATGTAAAATATTTTGTTTTTGGATACCATAATCCAACATCCAAAGTAGCTCTTAAATATTTGAATATCCTTTTTACTACCTTCAAATGAGTCTCTTTAGGTGTAGATTGAAATATTCCTATTAGTCTTATAGATTGTATGATATTAGGTCTTGTTGTTGTTGGATATAATAAGCTACTAACTGTTGATATGTACAGGATTTGGTATACCTTTGGTGAATTATCATCTAAGCTTAGTTTTCATCCTATAACCATGGGAGTGTTCATAGGTTTGCAATCTTCCATTTGAAATTTCTTTAGAATTTTTTTGATATATTTGGTTTGGGATATGAATATCCATTTTTTTGTCTGAGTAACTTCTAAACCCAAGAAGAATTTTAGTTCATCAAGCATAGACATCTCAAATTAATTCTTCATTTCTATAGAAAACTATTTGCTCAGTATAGTCAAATTAATTCAAAAAATGATATCATCCACATATACCACAACACATATCATATTTTGTTCTTCAATTTCGATATATAGGTTGTTTTTAGTAGTTTGTCTCTTGTATCCTTGTTGTTGTAGATAATTATCAAGGCTTGAGAACCATGCTCTAGGAGCTTGTTTAAGACCATACCAAGTCTTTTTTAGTTTACATATTGTTGGCGTTAGAAGTCACTCCTGGATTTCTTGCAGGAGCAGAGCCCAATGCCCATCAGTTTTTATGTCACGATTTAATAAATGGGGGTGATTGAATGGAAAGAGACCTAGGAAAGCAAAATTGACACAGGAACCAGTGTCTGGTATGTAGAAAGCAAGGGAGGTCTTGATCCAATTTCCGTCAATAAGTTGATTAAAGGGTGGTAGATGGAATACTTGTGAGAAGGGTGAGCAAGACTGCCTCGGGCAACAGGCCTTTGGAAGCTTGAAGAAGAAAAACTCAGAAGCCAAGATCCTCTTGGTCTAGAGATTCAAGGAGATGAAGGGTGACTCGACTGGATCCTCCAATTCCAAGACATTCTAGCACTGAGAAAACACAAGAAGATTAGAAACGCTGCGACTGTTGCAGTGATCCAACCTACATCATCCTACAACAGTGAAACTCGACTGGATCCTCCAATTCCGAGCTGTTCTAACCACAGTAAACAAAGAAATGGAAAAAGAGGTTGACATCCATAAAGTAAGAAGTCTCAAATTCCTTATACATTAACCAGAGCGACCAGCGCTACAACAAAACTTTACAATCGGGAGCCTAGCTCAAACATCGACCCTTACAAAATGGCGAAAACACCTACATATACTCCAAAACAACAACAACAACAAAAGAAGATGTTGCATTAAAAATATTTCGTCCGCATGTCTTCTGACAGTCTGCCCATGCAGACTTAGGATGATCGTGCGCCTATGACAGAAGCTACCTTAACTTTGCATGGCCTTTGCAGGGGAGGTATCCGAAACATTAAAGGACAAGATGGCATGTGTAGACCTCTCTATCTAATCAAGGACTTCGGCATGGCTTCTTTGGAAAAATTGGTACACAAAATTCCTTCGAACAAACTGCTTGCCAGAACCTCCATATCTCATATTCAATGAATGAAAGGAATTTTCAACCATTCGTTCTTGCCTTCATCTATTCCAAGCGGAAACTAGGAGCGAAATCGTATCTACTAGCATCTAGAAATCGCGATGATCCTTTCGGTGACTGGAGTCAACGTTTTTGGCCCCTTTTGCTTAGCTCTTTTGTTTCTCAAATGACCACGGACCGTGACCTTGCTTTTATTTCCAAAGGTTCTTTCGACATTCGCAGATATGAAGGGGATGCTCTTTGTGCGTCAGTATCACGATGAGCGAATAGGCGAGGAGCCTAATCACGCGTCAGGTGTCCGCTTCAGATGGACGGCTGAGACTGCCCCTTGATACTGTGGGCCCGACTTTAGGCACCATCAGTGCTTTGGGGTTCGAGGTTTCGGAATATACAACGAAATAAAACCTTCACCCCCTGAACTCGCGACTGCCGAAAAAATGACGCGACTAGATCTCGTGCCACACGTCCCTTGGATGGACGACTGTTAGTCTTCCCTGTATACAATATGGGCACGATCTGTTTACGCTAATATCGGCGCAACTTTGTTATCTGCAATTTCCCGCCAACCGCTGATCTACTCATGTGGATGGATCTGGACCGTTGACACTATAATTTTGCCCGCTCGCCTGATTTTAGGCCCGGAAAGGACTTCTTCTGTGCACTGCGCTTGCGCGATCCTTGTGCAACCTGCAGACCTGGATATCCCGATGTCGAAGACAATAATTTTCGCTAACATTAGGCTCCATGGGGGATAGAGTCATCCCTGTGATGCTATAAGAACTCATTCAGCAGCTTCAGTGCCTTGCTGTTGGGCTATGGAGTCATGCTCAAAACATTCCGCTGCTACAAATATACGCCAAAAAATAAAAGCAACAAAATAAAGATACATGCTCAAAGGAGCTAATTTATCTACAATCCTAAACTAATAAAACATTGTACATGGGGCTAGGTGAAAGCAGATTTCCACCATAGCCATTCAAGCAACTTCCTGGATAGAAGCTCCTTCCTTCTATCAATGATCATCAGCAAATGGTGTAACCGTGACAGCAGAACGGTTACACTCTTCAACTCCTCCTTACAGGCTGGAATTGAGATGAAATAGGGCGGCTCCAAGGCATAGGGGAAATGCCACTCCATGTACTCACTGATAGGATCATAGAATGAGTGGAAAATCTCGAAAAATTGGTGACAGGAAGCCTCTTCTGCTACACAGTTGTTCACATGCGGCCAAATATCTTTGATAAGTGCAGGCGGGTGAATAAATGAAGTGGGCTCACTGATCTCAGGTGGTAGATGCTCACTGACTAGTTCTGAACAAAGGGAAGACTGCTCCTCTGGTTCTTTTTCCTCTTCTTGGCTCTCCCCTGGTTCAGATTCGTATTCATCATAAATAGGGACCATGGGGTGGTTCTGCTTGCTGACTGGCTCTTTAGTATATTTATAGTGATCAAATGTAGGATAAGCTTGCTACTCATCATCACTATAATATACATCAAAGAGGGGTTGTTCTTCATTGATATGCCCCTCCTCCAGAACAATGATTCCATCCAAAAATTTTGTTTCAGGGATAGTGGGACCTCCTGCTTCTAGCTGCTCATACATAATCCTTTTCTCTTTAATCCCAGGTAAAAATATATCGTGAGAAACCCCCTGGGGGAAAAGAGAAGAAACCTCTTCCACAACTAACGCCTCTTTTAAAAAGAGGGTGTCTTCGTCATCATGAGCAGAGCTGCTAGGAACAT
Source organism: Picea engelmannii (assembly GCA_009831015.1). NCBI lineage: Eukaryota > Viridiplantae > Streptophyta > Pinopsida > Pinales > Pinaceae > Picea > Picea engelmannii. Next base: position 657,800 of record ML794858.1, on the reverse strand, counting down.
CTGCTTCAACCTGATATCCAAGTGAATCATCTACCATGGACCACATTTTCTCTATAAACTCACAATTTCTACAAGAGGCATGTTGATCATTATGGGCATCTAAAAGAATAGAGGCATCTGATATGATGTCAGATGCTTCCGTTCTAGGGATAACACAATTAATATCATTCAACACCTCCATATTTTCCTGGCAAATAATTTCCTCCACAGTAAAAGCTTCATCATGGACCTGGTCTTCAGGGCTAGTAGAGGCTTCATGAAGCGAAGAAAACTCCTCACAATAGTTTTCAAACAAAAAATCAGCTGGATAGTAGTCTTTACAAAATGAATTGAAAGTTGTATGAAAACTTGTTAAAGAGTGGATGCTCGCAGCGGGAAGAGACCAACACCATTCAAGAGCCGCTCCCTTCAATGAATACCTGAAGAGCTTAATCTGGACATCCTCATGCGTGATATTGTGTCGGTGAATAGCTTCATGAATGTCTAGTAAATGCTCAGTTGGTTCCTCCCAACTTGTTGTGTGAAATTCAAGGAGGAAATCCTCCCATTCGTCTCTATCAGGAAGTGCATTAGGAAAACCAACTATCTCAGAAAAGTCACAGAAAGAAAACCTTTGAGCCAAAATTTTCTCCATATCGAACCAGTGGAGTCGCCAATCGATCCTCGAATCATGGAGTCACCAGGTAAAAGATGCACAACTTCAAATGTGCCTGGTCCTTGTTCACCATCAAAGACCAGATCTTAATGTTGTCGTTACCCTAGGAAGCTTCTCAGGCTGAGAAAGCAGCTGCTAAAACCTTCCTGAGAAAGCTCCTTAGGGTCAGCTTTAAGGTGTGCTAACAGTAGTCACAACTGAAACAGTGATGTGGAAACAATGGAGTCACCACAGTGGAGTCGCCAGGTGCACAGTAGAAATCTTTAAGGGATCTGATGTCTGATGCAACTTCAGAATTAGAGGCTCAATGTCGTTCTACCCAGGGAAAATATTCAACTTTGTCCTCGGCAACGACGCCAGAAATGTTGGCATCAAAAGTCACTCCTGGATTGCTTGCAGGAGAAGAGCCCAACGCCCATCAGTTTTTGTGTCACGATTTAATAAATGGGGGTGGTCGAATGGAAAGAGACCTAGGAAAGCAGCTTTGACACAAGAAACAGGGTCTGGTATGTAGAAAGCAAGGGAGGTCTTGATCCAACTTCCGTCAATAAGTTGATTAAAGGGTGGTAGATGGAACACTTGTGAGAAGGGTGAGCAAGACTGCCTCGGTAAACAGGCCTTCGGAAGCTTGAAGAAGAAAAACTCAGAAGCCAAGATCCTCTTGGTCCAAATTTTCAAGGAGCTGAAGGGTGACTCGACTGGATCCTCCAATTCCAAGCCATTCCAGCACTGAGAAAACACAAGAACTGATTAGAAACGTTGCGACTGTTGCAGTGATCCAACCTACATCATCCTACAACAGCGCAACTCGACTGGATCCTCTAATTCCAATTTGTTCTAACCATACTAAACAAAGAAATGGAAAAAGAGTCTGACATCCATAAAGTAAGAAGTCTCAAATGCCTTATACATTAACCAGAGCGACCAGTGCTGCAACAAAACTTTACAATCGGGAGCCTAGCTCAACCATCGACTCTTACAAAATGGCAAAAATGCCTACATATACTCCAAAACAACAACAACAGCAAAAACAAGATGTTGCATTAAAAATATTGTGTCTGCATGTCTTCTGACAATCTGCCCATGCAGACTCAGGATGATCGTGCGCCTATGATAGACGCTACCTTAACTTCACATGGCCTTTGCAGGGGAGGTAGCCGAAACATTAAAGGCCAAGATGGCGTGTGAATACCTCTTTGTCTAATCGAGGAATTTGACATGGCTTCTTTGGAAAAATTGGTACACAGAATTCCTTTGAACAGATCGCTTGCCAGACCCTCCATATCTCATATTCAATGAATGAAAGGAAGTTTCAACCATTCGTTCTTGCCTTCATTTATTCCAAGCGGAAACCGGGAGCGAAATCATATCCGCTGGCATCTGGAAATTGCGATGATCCTTTTGGCGACTGGAATCAATGCTTTTGGCCCATTTTTCTTAACTCTTTTGTTTCCCAAATGACCACAGACTGTGACCCTGCTTTTATTTCCAAAGGTTCTTTCGGCGTTCGTGGATATGAAGGGGTTGCTCTTTGTGCATCGATATCACGATGAGCAAATAGGCGAGGAGCCTAATCACACGCCAGGTGTCTGCTTCAGATGGATGGCTTAGACTGCCCCTTGATACTGCAGGCCCGACTTTGGGCACCATCGATGCTTCGGGGTTTGAGGTTTCGGAATATACAACGACATAAAACCTTCACCCCCTGAACTCACGACTGCCGAAAAATCGACGTGACTGGATCTCATGCCACGCGTCCCTCAGATGGATGGCTATTAGTCTTCCCTGTATACAATATGGGCGCGATCTGCTTGCGCTAATCTTGGCACAACTCTGTTATCTGCAATTTCCTGCCAACCACTGATCTACTCATGTGGATGGATCTGGACCGTTGACACTATAATTTTTCCCGCTCGCTTGATTTTAGGCCCGGAAATGAATTCTTCTATGCATTGTACTTGAGCACTCCTTGTGCAACCTGCAGACCTAGATATCCCGATGCTGAAGAAAAGAATTGTCGCTAACACATACATAATCCCTATTTTTTGTTAGCCTAAATCCTTCAGGTTGTTCTAAATAGACTTCTTCCTCTAATGTTCCATTTATAAATGTTTACTTGACATCCATCTAATAGATTTTGAAGTTTTTGAAGCTTGCAAATGCCAAAAAAAATTTGATAGATTCTAATCTTTCCATTGGGGAAAATGTCTCCTCAAGGTGAATTACTTAAACTTAGGGATATTCCTTGCATACTAATCTGGCTTTATTATTTTTAATATGTTCATTTTCATTAATTTTATTCTTGAAAATCCATTTGGTCCCTCTCACATTTTTGTCTTCTGGTCTTGGAACGAGTTCCCAAGTATGATTTTTTTCTATTTGGTCAAGTTCTTCATTCATTGATTTTATCTAATATTCATTCTTATTGGATTCTGAAAATTATTTGGGTTCTACCAGAGAAAGCATTGTCTCTTCCAATTCAAATGTTTTTTTTCTTCTAGTTTCTACTCATGCACATTTTTCCCCTATGATTTGGATTTCAAGTTGATTCTTTTGAACTCATGTTGATGGAGATTTTGGAAAGGGTATTTCTTCCTCATCCTTTTCTTCATCAGTTTGTAGTTCATTCTCTTTTATTTCTTCAACATATTCTTCATTTTTTAATTCACCATCTTCTTCTTCATCACTAGTTCTTCTCCATTCATCAATTTTTTTATTTATCTTGAGATTTGATTTTTCTCAATTTTAGATCATCTAATTTTACATTTCCACTTTCCACTATTTTGTGAAATATTAGATTATAGCATATGTAAGCCTTTTTGTTTGGTGAGTGACCAATAAATATCCCATCATCTGATCTGGAATCAAATTCTACTAGGTTATCATCATCCCTCTTAATATAGCATTTTCTTCCAAAGAATCTGAAGTGTTTGATTGATGTTGGTCTTCCAAACCATAGCTCATAAGGTGTCTTGTCATGGTTAAATATAAGTTTTTATCTGTTTATTATGTGAACTATTGTATATATTGTATCTCTCCAATCGTATATGGAAGTTTTTCTTCATTCAACATTGTTATTGCAGCCTCTTGAAAAGTTATGTTTTTCCTTTCAACAACTCCATTTTGTTGAGGATTTCTTGGAGCTAAAAATTGTCTCTTGATTCCATGATCTTCACAAAACTTATTTAATTCGTTAGAGGTAAATTCCCCTACATTTTCTGACCTCAGACATTTGATCCTGAGATCTATGTCATTCTCCACATAAGCTTTGAATGCCTTAAAATTTCCAAATTCCTCTGATCTTTCTCTGAGGAAGTATACCTAGGTCATCCTTGTATAGTCATAAATAATCAACATGAAGTAATGTTCTTCATGTATACTTATAGTCCTAGTAGATCCATAGAGGTCAATGTGAACAAGATCCAAGGGTTTTGATGTAGAGTATTCTTTTGTCTTGAATCTGACTTTCGTTTGCTTCCCAAGATGGAAATTCTTACAAACAGGGTCAGAAGGTTTTATAATATTTGGCAAGTCCTTCACTGCGTCCTTTCTACTAGATTTGATCATATTGTCAAAGCTCAAGTGTCCCACATTGGACAACTGAGAGGGGGGGGGTGAATCAATTGTTACCATGCCTAAACAATTATGCTTATTTTAAACTCTTTGCAGACCAGTTAATGAAAATCACAATAATGAAAGGAGGTAAGCAATATAACATTCGACATCAGTCACACATATGAAATATACAGAGACATATATTTCCTGAGGAAACCCATAAAGGGTAAAAACCTCTTCTTCTTTTTATGATAAGTAATCTTTACATTCTATACATTATCATACATATGACCTCCAACTCATTGTGAGGCTACAACCTCTATTTTGCAAGATGCAACTTGTTGAGAGAACCAACTCTCTGTTTTCTCTAGCACCTACTAGAAGGAAGCACCAACTCCCTGGTTTCTCTAGCACCCACTAGAAGGAAGCACCAACTCCCTGGTTTCTATAGCACCCACTAGAAGGAAGCAACAACTCCCTAAGTGTTCCAACACCAACTGGATGGAAGCACCAACTTCCAGTCACACAGGCACCAACCTGTAAGATAGAGAACAATAGTTATCCCTTGCACCACCCTGCCAACCTGGTTTCTCTAGATACAACCAGATGGAAGCTACAACTCCTTGTGTTCAAGAACCCACTTGAACCTCGAAGGACAATAGTCCTCCCTAGCACCTCCCTACCACCCTGAAATATAAATTTTTCTATATATAAATTTATCACAGTGATACAATATTTATCAATGGCTTACCGGTATCATCACTGTTCTGCTAAACTGCTCTGCTCTACCTACATCAATGTCTTCCTACACCCCTTCCTTACAATTCATGTTCTTATGCCTTTTATTCTCTGTGCGCCATGTCCCTTCTATGCACCATTCCTCTTATGTGCATTTCAGCTGCTAACTCTCCTTCTACACACATTAATCACTCTCAACAACACCCAATCTCTTCTTTGTTCTGTGTTTTTATTCTATGTGTGATTCTTCTTCATCCTCTATTCACAATGCTTCTACATGCTCTCCCCATGTTGAGTTCTCTACCTGATCATCATTGCAACTCTTCAGCTTATCTGGCTGTTAAACCCATGTGTCCATCATCATTGGGTGTTATGCCAATATTCCTTAGCCTCTCTAGTAGTCGAGATTCTTCATCTTCTCTGTCATAGTCAAGCTCATTTCCTCTATTGCAGTTCCAGGCTCCAACGGTCTTACATCTTTCAATAGCCTCTATGAACAATCTTCATGCCATTGGAAGATGCGTCGAGACACTTCATTTTCTCTTGCGATCACCCTGAAGTCTCTTCAAGTCCTCTGGTAGAAACCATTAGTCGTTTCTAGTAGTTACACTATGAACCTCCAAAAAAATGCATTAGCAACTGAATCGCCAATCATCCAAGAGTCATGATTCAGTTTTTCTAATTGAATCATAACTGATTGATTAATTTTGAAGAGCAACAATATCCCTTTGATCATATTTCCAAGTATCCAACACCGTTGGATTACAAGCACAAGGTATCACGTTGATTTCACCATTTCGCATTTCGGCATTTCGACATTTCGACATTCTTGTGGTGAAGAGTCTCGACTCTTCATTTTATGATCACCGAAAAGGAGCTTAACTTGGTGCTAGCTCCTTCTCTCTCACATGACCACTAACGGTGACCACAACCTACACCAAAAGGTGTTTTCTCATTTCATCATTTCAGCATTCCGACATTCCTGTGAAGAAGTGTCTCGACACTCCAAGTCACAATCCCCAAAATGGAGCAAGATCAACGGTCCACAAGACTTCATAATCTGATCCCTTCTTTTCTTAATCATACAGCTAATAGGATTTCGATGTTTTTCCCTTCGAGTCATCATGACTCCAGCATTATAAAATTCATGATCAAAAAATCTTTGAAGTGATTGGATGGTTCACATAACCCACTGAGATGGATGGTTGATGGTATTTCAGAGTTTTTCCTTTCAGGTTTTTGAGAATCACAATAGTCCCTTTCGGCATTTTGGAGTTCGAGACTTCATGATGGTGGAGTTTTTTCTTTCTATGTAAAACCCTAAATAGAAAGTTCTAATGTGACGTAAACCTCCTGACGTCACATGTGGATTGACACATGTCGAATAGCTACCACGTGTCACTCTAATTCGTGACTTACATGTGCCTGAAATGTTGAATCAACTTGACACTTGTCATTGCCTGATTGTGCCACATGTCCTTAGCTGACGTGGTTTGCTGACATGGTTTGTTGATGTGCTTGTTTCACGATTTCGGGGTTCGCTACTTCAAAGGTTAAAGTTCCTTTGATCTTTGATTTCTTGGTTTGTGAAACTCCGAAATGGAGTCTTTGTTGATGTGCCTATTTTAGGATTTTGACGTTTCTCATTTTGCAACTTTGGGAATCCTATGATGAAGAGTATTGAATCTTAACTCCTCCAACTCCCAATATATGAAACTTCGAAACGTCGTGGTTTTGCATTTCGCGATTTCATCATTCTTGTCGTGAGTTTCCTTGACACCTCCAAATCTCAATATCCGAAACTCCAAAATGGAGATTAAGTCATGGTTTCACATTTTGCGATTTTCTACCGTGAGTTGCTTCCTTGACTCCTGGAGTTTATGCTTCTGAATGGGATCTAATGATCACTTGTTTAACTTTCCATTTCCATGCCATTATCCCTACATTGTTGGTCGTGATCTTTTCCATCAATGAAAAACATGCATACTCTGCACTATCTCTCATGATCTTATCGAGGTTTCTCTACTGCATCTTCCTAAAATAATTTTGGTTCCCGCCTGGAACATTCTTCCTGTACTTAATCCATCATCGTTGTTGTACTTTCCATCAATGACAAGAATACGCTGCCTGTAAAACATGCCAACAATCTCCCCCTTTGGCATTGATGGCAACAAAGGCACCCAGACTCTTTTCTCCCCCTTTGACATCGATGTCAAAGAACACATGCTCCCCCTGTGTTGTTGTAGTATTTTTAGGAGGTATCAGATATTAAACCAACACAAAATCCCCCTGACAAGATGGACTCTCTTATTTGAGGCCTGCAAAATATTTGTATCTAAACCAGAGTCTTTTCCTTCTAATTCTTGGACCTGTTCATCTTCATCTTTCGTTGTCTCCTCTGTAGAATACTCAAAATTGCTCACTTCTCTTACTGGGACTCCTTCATCAACCTTTTCTTGTCATAACTAGATGACTCCCCCTGTCAATGTTCTCTCTCTACTTATGACTGCTTTCCCGCTTTGTTCCTAAAAGGCTATCTTTCCCTGACAAGGTCTTTCCTCTTGTTATCTCTACAGGATGTCATGTATATCATTTTGTAAAACAAAATGTTGTTGCTGAGGATGTTGTTGTCCTACTAAAACACTACGTAATTGTAGCTCATACTTTTCAAACAACCCTTGGATCTGCCCATTGATTCTCATCAATTTCTATTACTGAAAATTCATTTTTCTTCCATGATTCTTACAACCCAAGGTTTTTATGACCATATACATCACAAGATAAAAACACTACAAACATTCTCACATCTTATTTTCTTTTTACAAATGGAGGACCTGTATCAGTTTTCTTAGGAGCACTAATTTCTATCTTGTTCAATCCAATACTGGATTTGTCATTTGGTGATCTCTGACTATCCAAGATTTTATCCAGGGTCATGGAATTATTCAAGAACTTGATTTGGGTGTTTGACTTATCAACCTTCAATACTTATGCTTCCATCTTATGACATGATTCTTCTCCTACTTCTTCCATGGGATAAATGCTAACTATACATTCTTTTATTGTATCTGAATCTTCTTCTTTACTTACAGGGAAGGATTCAACATCAACATTGTTGTTTGTCCTTATGCTTTTAGCCACCACTTGTCCTAAGTTTACAGACTTTATCTTATAGTATTTGGAAAGGACCACCTCTTTACATCCTCTGTCACACATTTGACTTACATTGAGCAAATTATGTTTCATCTCATATATAGGAAGATCATCCTGGGAATCTCCTTTTCCATTACTTAAACTCACCATTCCTTTATCCTTGTTTTTACATGGTTCATCATTTTCAAGGATCACATTTCCTGTTTTGATTTTTCTTATAAGAAGAATCCTATCCTTTTCTCCAGTCATGTGCTTAGAACATCTACTATCTATGTTCCAGGGGTTATTTTGTCTTTGAGCCGACAACACTAATCCACACTTATCACTTTCTTTCTTCTTCCAAACCTTGACATTTTCAACAAAGGAATTCAAATCTGATTTATTGTTCTTTAAGCAACAATCAACAACTTTATGTCCATAGTTATGAAAGATGTAGCATTCTGGTTCGTTGATTAAAGAGTCAAAATGATTGTTATGCTTAACCTGTGTCCTTTTCTCATCCATCAAGTGATTTGCAATCTATGGAGGTTTTTTACTTGGGTATCTCATTCGTTGTTGTGGCAGATATCTATACCTTGAATGTCTTGCTTGCTCATATCTAAATTTTAAAGGACAGTTTACAACTTTGTGACCAAAGTTAGAATAGAAAAAACAATATCCATACAAAAATCCTTGGTACCTGGAAAATGGGTGTCTTCTTTGAGTAGGTCAATTTCTTCCATGCTGATGATTTCCTTGAGTAGGGAGTGCATTATTTCTTTTCTCTACAGATTCAGTCCTAGCACCTTTTTCTTTACTCCTCCTGGGCGGTTGATTGTTTTCCTTTATTTCTGGAGGTTTTTCGTTGTCATTGGTTGTAGATTTGACAAACTTGATGGGTTCTTTGTTTCTTGGCTGACCACTACTTGATCCCTCTTCATAACCCAAACCAGTTTTCAGCTTTGGATTCCTTTGTTGATTCATAATAGTGGATAATCCTTCTAAGGCTTTGATATTTGACAGATTCTGATGATACAAGGCTTGAAACTTCTCCAACTCTTTCCTTGTTTTCACTACTTCTTCTTCCAGGGCTTCATATCTTGCCTTCTTTTCTGATAACTGTTGTTTTAGAATGTCCTCTAATTTATTTGCCTCTTCTAATTCCACTTTTAGCAGGTCAAATTCTTCATCGGGTTTTTAGTGCCTTTCTTGAACTGTATCAAAAATTGTTTTTGCTTTCTCTTCTTAAGTCTGAGTTTGTCAATCTCTTCCAAAGCATTGATCAGCTCTCTTTCCAAGTCAACCATAGCTTCTTCATAATTATCATCACTGCCTGTTCTTTTATTATCATAATCCTCTTTGTCCATAAGCATGAAGTCATTTACCTTATCTTCACAGGAAGAGTCACTATCGGTGTCTTCTGAGGAGTCATCATTGTTTACACATAAACTTTTCTTTCTATCAAATCTTTTGAATTTGTACTTCTCTTCACCTTCAAAGTTCTAGTCCTTATTCTTATGTGGACACTTATTTGCAAAGTGACCTATCTTTCCACAGTTAAGACATTTGAGGGGAATCTTTCCTCGATATTTTCCTGATCCTTTCTTTAACCTTCTCACAAATTTTGCCTCAATATCATCTAAATCTGAATCAGTATCCTTGTCTTCTTTAAAAGATACTTCTCTAGTAATGGATTTATCTTTGTTGATTCTCATTTCATATGCAGTTAAAGTTCCTAGGAGTTGATCAATGGACATATTTTAAAGATCATTTAGTTCTTCTATTGCAGAGACTTTTGGATTAAATTTATCAAGTAAAGATCTTAAAATATTCTGAACTAAAATTGATTCTTCAATATTCTCACCAAGACCCTTCATGGCATTCACAAGTTCTTCAACTCTTAAAAAATACTTGCTAACCATTTCATGTTCACTCATATTTAGTTGTTCAAACTTCAACCTAAATGTTTGAAGTTTGGCATCTTTTACTTTCTCATTTCCTTCATAGCTGCTAATAAGTTTATCCCACATTTCTTTGGCAGTTTGAAGATGCATCACCTTTACAAACTTGGCTTCTACAAGTCCATTCAAGATAACATTCATTCCCTTAGCATTAAAGCTAAATTCTAACTTATCATCGTTGGAAGCTAGCACAATAGGCTTTATGTATCCAGTCTCTACTACATCTCAAACATCAGCACCTAAGGCCATTAGGTATGTTCTCATTCTA
>ML794858.1:622871-647424 GCA_009831015.1 Picea engelmannii | reverse complement strand
GGGGGGGGGGGGTGAATCAGTTGTTACTGTGCTTAAACAATTATTCTTATTTTAAACTCTTTGTAGAGCACTTAATGACAATCACAATAATGTAGGGAGGTAAGTAATAGAACATTTGGCATCAATCACACATATGAAATATACAGAGATAGATATTTCATGAGGAAACCCATAAAGGGTAAAAACCTCTTCTTCTTAGTATGATAAGTAATCTTTACATTCTATACATTATCATACATATGATGTCCAACTCATTGTGAGGCTACAACATCTATTTTGCAAGCTACAACGTGCTAAGAGCACCAAACTCTCTGTTTTCTCTAGCACCTACTAGAAGGAAGCACCAACTCCCTAGTTTCTCTAGCACCCACTAGAAGGAAGCACCAATTCCCTGGTTTCTCTAGCACCCACTAGAAGGAAGCACCAACTCCCTGGTTTCTCTAGCACCCACTATAAGGAACAAACAACTCCCTAAGTGTTCAAGAACCAACTGGATGGAAGCACCAACTTCTAGTCACACAGGAACCAACCTATAAGATAGAGAACAACAATTCTCCCTTGCACCACCCTTCCACCCTAGTTTCTCTGCCTACAACCAGATGGAATCTACAACTCCCTATGTTCAAGCACCCACTTGAACCTCGGAGGACAACAGTCCTCCCTAGCACCTCCCTACCACCCTAAAATATAAATTTTTCTATATATAAATTTATCATAGTGATACAATATTTATCAATGGCTTACTGGTCTTATCACTGTTCTGCTACACTACTCTACTCTACCTGCATTAGTGTCTTCCTGCACCCCTTCCTTATGCTTTATGTTCTTCTGCCTTTTATTCTCTTTGCACCATGTCCCTTCTATGCACCATTCCTCTTATGTGCATTTCAACTGCTAACTCTCCTTCTACACACATGAATCACTCTCAACAACACCCTATCTCTTCTTTGGTCTGCATTTTTTTTCTATGTGTGCTTCTTATACATCCTCTATTCACAATGCTTCTACATGCTCTCCCCATGTCGAATGTTTTTCCTGATCATCATTGCAACTCTTCATCTTCTCTGGCGGTTAAACCCATGCGTCCATCATCACTAGGTGTTATGTCGAGATTCCTTAGCCTCTCCAGCAGTCGAGACTCTTCGTCTTCTCTGTCATAATCGAGCGTATTTATTCTGTTGCAGTTCCAGGATCCAATGATCTTACATATGTCAATAGCCTCTATGAACATTCTTCATGCCACTGGAAGATGCCTCGAGACACTTCATATTCTCTGGTGATCACCTTGAAGTCTCTTCGAGTCCTCTGGCAGAAACCATCAGTTGTTTCTAGCAGTTACACTGTGAACCTCCAAAAAAATGCATCAACAACTGAATCGCCAATCATCCAAGAGTCATGATTTAGTTCTGCTAACTAAATCGTAACTAATCGATTAACTGTGAAGAGAAACAGTATCCCTTCGATCATATTTCCAAGTATCCAACACCATTGGATTACAAGCACAGGGTCTCGCATTGATTTCCCCATTTTGTATTTCGACATTTCAACATTTTGGCATTCCTATTGTGAAGAGTCTCGACTCTTCATGTTATGATCACTGAAAAGGAGCTTAACTTGGTGCTAGGTCCTCCCTCTCACATGACCACTGACAGTGACCATAGCCTACACCAAAAGGTGTTTTCACATTTCAGCATTTCAGCATTTCGACATTCCTGTGAAGAAGTGTCTTGACACTCCAAGTCGCAATCCCCAAAATGGAGCCAGATCAACGGTCCAAAAGACTTCATAATCCGATCCCTTCCTTTCTTAATTGAACGACTGATGGGATTTCAACGTGTTTCCCTTCAAGTCATCGTGACTCCAACATTATAAAATTCATGATCACAAAATCTCCGAAGTGATCGGATGGTTCACATAATCCACTGAGATGGACGGTTGACGGGATTTCATATCTTTTCCTTTTGGGTTTTTGAGACTCACAATAGTCCCTTTCGGCATTTTGGAGTTCAAGACTTCTTGATGGTGGAGTTTTTTCTTTTTATGTAAAACCCTGAAATAGAAATTTCTAATGTGACGTAAACCTGCTGACGTCACACATGGATTGACACATGCCGAATAGTTGCCATGTGTCACTCTAATTCGTGACTTACATGTTCCTAAAATGTTGAATCAACTTGACACTTGTCATTTCCTGATTGTGCCACATGTTCTTAGTTGATGTGGTTTGCTAACGTGGTTTGTTGATGTGCCTGTTTCGACATTTTGGGGTTCGTTACTTCAAAGGTTAAAGTTCCTTTGATCTTTGATTTCCCAGTCTATGAAACTCCGAAATGTAGTCTTTGTTGATGTGCATGTTTTGGGATTTCAGCGTTTCACATTTCGCAACTTCGGGACTCCTGTGATGAAGAGTCTCGACTCTTGACTCCTCCAACTCTCGGTATATGAAACTCAAAAACATCGTGGTTTATCATTTCTCAATTTCATCATTCTTGTCATGATTTTCCTTGACACCTCCAACTCCCAGTATCCGAAACTCTGAATGGATATTAAGTCATGGTTTTGCATTTTGCGATTTTCTACCGTGAGTTGCTTCCTTGAATCCTGGAGTTTACGCTTATGAATGGGATCCAATGATCACTTGTTGAACTTTCCATTGCCATGCCATTATCCCTACGTTGTTGGTCGTGATCTTTTCCATCAATAACAAACACGCATACTTTGCACTATCTCTTCTGATGTTATCGAGCTTGCTCTATTATGTCTTCCCAAAATACTTCTGGTGCTCACCTGACACATTCTTCATGTACTTAATCCATCGTCATTGTTGTACTTGCCATCAATGACAAGAATACACTACCTGTAAAACATGCCAATATCCCATTCATTTATTCCACATCCAACTTTCATCTACTTGAATCATGTAGCATTCTTCTTCTTCTTCTTTAATATCAATATATATATATATATATATTACTTGAGGTTCTTGGTGCAATAGATACTAATATTTCTGATCCTTCCTTCTTGATTTCACATTTATGGGAGTCAAAAATGAGTATATGTCCTTGATCACAAGTTTGGATTACACTTAGAAGATTAGGATTTATATTTTCAACTAGTAGCATATTTTCTACTTTATTTTTCTTGTTTCCCAAAGTGATTGTGCCTTTTCCAAGTTTTATGGCAGATACATTATCTCCAAATGTGACACTTCTTTTTTAGATTAATAAATTTTATTTTATCTTCCGTCATATGCTTAGAGCATCCACATACAAGGTTACATTGCATTTTGTTACTTTTTCTTCGACATGTTCTTCTTTCTATAATCCATATATTTTTATCTTTATTGTTGGGAATGCTTGTCTTCAAGGATTGCATTGGAAATCTACATTCACTAGATTTATGACCATAATTGTTGTACTTGTGACATTCAACATTGTGATCTTGTAAAGGAGAGAATGAATTGTAGTTTATTTTCTCTGCATTATTCTTGTTTTTCTTATATCTTTGGACATTTTTGGGATTGTACTTTCTATAGGCTTTACAATGTACTTCTTTTTGTCCAAAATTGTTGCAAGAGTAGCAATATCCAAGGAATATATGTTGATATCTATCCTTTTGGTCACTATTTTATTTTTGTCTTCTTTTTCTTTTGTAGGGGGTGTTGATTTTTGTTTATTAGGAACACTCTTTAACGATACCATCTTCCCCTTGTTATCTTCCCTTTTTAAGGGGATTCTAAGAGCATCTGCATAACTAATTGGTTGTTTTTCAGTCTTATGTTTTGCAAAGGTTGAATCTTTATCAAGCCCTAGTCCTATCTTATCGTTTGGTGATCTTTGACCATTAAGAATGTCATTCAATATTTTTGAACTATTCTCAAATCTTGATTAGTTGTTTCCCTTCTCAATTTCCCTCTTTAGTTGAACAATTTCATTATCTAGCTTCTTACAATATTGTTGTTTTTCAATGAGGTGTTAAATCAAGACTTCCTCATTTCTCTTGGCTTCTCAAAGTTTATTATTCATATCAATGATGATTTGCTCTGATTCCTTGATGGTTTTTGAAACTTCCTTTTCTCTTAATTGTTATGCTTCTTCAAATTCTAGCATTTGTCCCCTTAGTAACTTGTTCTTCTTTTTATACTTTCTAAGTTCATCCATATCATTGATTAATTCTTCTTCTAAGTCTACTTCTCCTTCATCCTCATAGTTTTATTCAATCTCAAAAGTATTTTTAGAAATTTTATCGTGGGTTTCTATACCCATAAATAGATGTTCTGACTCTTCATATTCACTTTCTTCAAATGAACTATTGTCCTATTTGGCGTAAAAGGTCTTCCTCTTTTTGTTTTTGGTTTTTTGGTTTTTATGGTCTTACTAATTGTAAGCTTCTTCATCATCTTTATCTTCATGTTTGGGATGTTAACACTCTGTAATTTCTCAGGATGAAGAAGAAATGGCAGAGGTAACTACAAAACCACTTTGGCATCAAGGATATAGCCCTTCAAGACTTATAGAGGGATATCTCTGTATGATTTATCTTTGTTTGGACTAGAATGTTAGGCTAGTTATGAAAGTACAGGGTTTGGTTTTTAAATTATTTGGTTGGAACATCCAGGGAGGGCCATTGGGAAATGGAGTCAAAGAGTTTGTGTTCAATCAAGGCAGGTTCGATAGAAAACATAACAGGGAAGGATAGGCACCAATGTTGGATTATTAATATTGATGAGTAATTTTAAAAGAAAGGTGGGGGGATCAGATTATACCAAAGAAATTAAGAATTTTGGAACTAACCCTGAAGCAGAAAACATTGAAATTATCCAAAGCCAGGAATAGAGTGCACATCAAAAAAAAAATTGTCCTTCAGTCTTCTATTCAATAATTTAGATTGGAAACACATAAAATTATAACAAAGAAAAGATAAACATAAACAAAGGAATATGTACTTCACCAACATAAATGACACAAGAATCATGTAAATTCCTCAACTGTATTATTGAAGTTTTAAAAGAAAGGAGGCTCTGTGAGCTTTGCTACAATATTATTTCCATCATTAAAAAATCTCCCAACTGATCAACCCATAATACCTCGAAACCAGAAGTATTTGTAATTTATTTACAATGATCATGTCATTAATGAGCAAGATTAAATTTAGGAAAATCTAAACTAACTAGATTCAAGATTACAAAAATACAGGGATCATGCAAATCTCATAAGATTTTTGGTGTTTGATCTAATTTAATAAAATAAAATTTAGATGCAAGAAAATTCTAGGTGATTTGAATGTTGTTTTGATGTCCAGGATGCACTCCTACAAATCTGTCACTTTGCCCGGTCAATTTGAATTATTCAGCTCTCGAAATTCTAAAAAAATAGGGTCCAAGGAAGTCTTTGATTCTACCAATATGAGATATATGTGTAAAATATGGGGGAGGACTTTCTATATCTTCTTTTTCTAAGAAAAAACCTCTCTTGGTTTTTTGAATTTCATCTCCAACTATCTAGGATCTGGATTTGAAGAAGATGTGTCAAACAAGAAAATCTGAAATATCGAAAAATAGGGCTCAAATATGCTCTCTATTATCCCAAACCACGGCACATGTGAAAAATATGAGAGAGGTTATTTAATTTCATCATGTTTCGTATAAAAACCTCTTTTAGTTTTTTAAAACAAGTCATGGTTTTCTTGGAATCCACCTCAGAAGACGATTGGTTAAACGTTGTGAAAAGCAGTTTTTTTTTGGGGGGGATGTGGTATTTAGGAGGGGGGTAGGTGGTAAATGGTTTTTTGGGGTGGGGTATGAAATCTTGTGGAGGTTACAAGTGGCAAGGTGGTTTTACTTTTCAGACCCCCCTTGGTTGAGCGACGTAAGGGAGGGACTCAAATTGCTTTACTTATGTTTTTATTATATTGTTTTTGGTTTAATTTTATTTTGTTTTAATTTTTATTTATTATATTTTTGTTTTATGTTTTTTTTTATTTGTTTTTTGTTTTATATTGTTTTGTTTTATTATGTTTTGTTTTATATTTTATTTTGTTTTATATTTTATTTTTATTCTGTTTTTATTTTAATTTTTTAATAATTAATAATTATTAATATTTTTATATTTAAATCTTTTATCAGTGTTTTGTATTAAAATAATATTTATTTAATTTTAATTTATTATTTCACTAACCTAATTTATAACCTAAAAAAAAATAACCTCAGAACTAATTATTTAAATTATTAATTTAATTAGTTATTAAACTAATTAATATTTTATTTAATTATTTTTCATGGGTTATCTAACTTTGTTTTATTCAGGGAAGAATGGCGGGAGAATGATGAAGTGAATGGATGGAAATGGGATTAGAGGTGCATCAGTATATGGGCTAGCAAGTATTAATTGGATGATGCAGCAGGAAGATGAGTGAAGAATGATGTAAAATGGAGGGGGAAGTGAGGCGAGTTAGCAAGCCAGGAGCTTCATCATGAGATCAACGAATGATATCTGAATCATCAGATTTCCTATCATTATAGGACCATAACATAGGCTCCACCTGGGGATGATAGATCTTTCAAGAGGTGAAAAGAACCACATAACTTTGAACATGCAAACCGATGCTTTATCCATTGGGATGATCCCAAACTGTGACCTTTTCTATCCAACATCCTCTGTGGCTGATCTTTAAGTAGAAAATTGATCTATATATTGAATCTGAACTGAGAAAATATTTGAAATATGCTCACAACCCTGAGCTTAGTTTCAAACTGTAAAATTGACTACTGAAAATATGCTTACATGGTAAGCTTATTTATGTACACATAATCCTATTCTAACATGTTGAAATTTTGTTTAGTTAGGTAATGGAAAAATGCCAATGAAGCCAATCTATCAGTTGCTCCAGTAGATCAGATCTTTCATTGTTTATAACAAGCATCAAAACTAGAGTTTGCAAAGGCATTAGGAACTAATTTCCAACATGACCTTCATAACATAAAGCTTTGGAACTGTGGAAAATAAAAGAGGCTCCAGGTATCAATTGACATTCTGAAAAGAAGAGATCCCCCATATAGATAGCAATAGGATCATGATATACATGACATATTTATCTATATTAAAATTCAACCACTTCAAGACAAAGACTCGGTAATGTACATATGCTATCTATATTATTATGAAAATTATGATTTGACTGTAGATTTTCTGATGAATTTTGAAAAGAAACTCCTGTTGAACCAGACCATGAAAGAGACTGCCTAAGCACATCTATATCATAACCTCTTTTAAGTCCATAAATGGAAAATGAAACATGACTTGGACAACATAATTCATCCAACACATCAGCTATTGGATCTTGTAGGAATTGACATGATTGTTGCATTGATTCCAATGAAACTTCTTGATTTTGTATGTGTTTATCCTTCAGTACATGCTCAAGGGTATTAACAACATTTTTCTTCAAAAACTGAAATGAATTAAATATTAAATGCATCAATTCATCTGAAGTTTGACTATCAGTGTAACTCAAGGGATTCATTCCTAGATATAGAACAACTTCCATGACATCAATGACATTCTCAAAATATTCATTAGAACATTCTTCATCCCTACTACTGACAACTTTCTTATATTTTTCTCTCAGAAATTGAAATGAAGAAAAACATAAGGACAAAGACTTACCACTTTCTCTTATATTTTCTTCACTTCCCTCATTGCTGCCATAATTAACATGCATAGGATGATTTTCATATTTGATTTGTAATTGATCTTCTTCATTTTCCCAACAACATACCTCTATTTTATTTGAATTGTCAACCCTAATGTAGTCATCATCATATTGATCATACTTGGGTGGATCATCCAAGTAAGAAAAGTCATCAATAATACACATCATATCAGTTGATTTCTCCTCTACAAGTTGATTTTGAATTTCATCATTAACCATTTTGTGAATTGAATACATAAAATAATCATTTTTTGATCTATGATACCAAGGGTGAGCTGCAAAATCTTTGGGAAAAATGACACTTTATTTCTCTGTAACCAATGGAACATGATTTCTTTGAACATCAAGTTCTTCTCTTATCATAACCTTTTGCATTAGCTTTTTCATTGTGTTTTCCAAAATGTCTAGCTTCACCTCTGAAGATGTCAGATGCTTATTTTTTATGTTCTTTCTTTCTTCTGCCTTCAACCTTGACCTTTTGATCAACAAATTAGCCACACTTATTGCACTATCCTCCATTTCTTTGAGGGTTGTAGTGCTCATTTCTCTCAATTGAAATGTTGTTTATGGCTCAAAGGCATCTGGGTAGTGTAAGAGAGATAAATCAGGAGGAGGTTTTATATCAGCACACAACGAATTGTAAACTTGATTGAACCTGGATGAAAAGTGTTTTGTTGTTTCTCTTGGATGCCTTTTCAAGTGATCACACTCTTCTAAAATAAGAAAAATGATTTCTCTTTCAATCTCTCATTTACCAAGGAAGACTTCTACAAACTGATGAAAATTGGATATGCTTGCAACTGACAAACTTTTGAACCATTCCTTAGCTCTATATTGCAAATATAGAGAAAAATGTATGATTCAAACATCATTTTCCTCAACATAAAAAAGATCAAGAAAATTCTCAAAACCTTGAATCTGTTTCTCAGTAGTAATGTTACCATATTCTCCATCAAAACTGGGAAGATATTTGTAATAATTTGCAGGGCAATCATGGAGTATATGAGGTAAGACAAGGGGCTTGTATCTGTCTGGAAAGTTTACAGGTGTATGAGTATGTACAGTGACTATAAAACTAGGTCTGATCTCTTGAGGCTTATCAGGTTGAATTTGATCAACATAAATTTTAGAAATATGGTCTTGTCCGAGACCAAAAAAAGAGAAGAAATATTTAAAAATAAAACCTATTATGTCTTGAATAAAATTACAACTTGCATACCTCATCTTTTCAGATTGTCTTGTCATGTTTTAGGTTCTCCCTCCAATGGAGTCTTTGAAAATGATTGGAGTTTGATGCAGGAGCATCGTCAGTAGGTACATGTGGCAGGACAAATCAGCGCCTAAGAACCAATCTAGAGTCTTGAATGCTAGTTGGTATTGCAATCCTTTGAAGATGATAGAAAACAAAAGAGGAAAGATCAGGCACATGGAGACAAAATGAGCACGCGTGACCTAGAAATTTAACCCTAGTCTTGATGTAACCACAATTAGGTAGCAGTTAGTTTGTTTTATTTTGTATAAAGAGAGGTTTTTTACACCCTAAATGGAGGGTTACAATAGTTGTGGGCAAGTAGGAAATTCATAGTAGTGATTGTTGTTTGAATTTTATTGTAACCATTTTCTTGATTTTGAATGAAGATAACAGAGGAAAAGTGATTCAATGTATGGTGTGAATATTGTTTGCAATTTCCCTATTGTTGTCGTAATATTTTAAAGAATGAATGAATCTTGTTACGAGTGTATGTAGCTTTGAAATTATTGCTTAAAATTTAAATCACTTTTCTTTGTGAGCGGTCTTGCAAAGGAAATATTACACTATTTCTTCTGACCTTTATGAGTCAAAATAGACCTTGTCAATGGACTCCTTTGCACACAGTCTGCAAAGGAGTCCATTGACAAGGTCTATTTTGACTCATAAAGGTCAGAAGAAATAGCGTAATATTTCCTTTGCAAGAAGTGGAAATTTATTGTTGTAAGGAGTGCACAGTCATCCACAAGAATCCAAATATTGCGTAAGAATCTACTGCAAGGAGTGAAAAGATACAGAATTCAACTTAGTGTTCAAGTGACTCTGTAAGAAGTTGAAGGAATGGAATAGAGAAATGCTAGGAAGAAGAGAAGAATTATTTTCAAGAAATATTTAAATATGAGTTTGATGAATTTCCCGGAAAATCAAGAAGTGCTTGGGAGATCAAAATATTTGAGGAGATCAAGCTTAGAAGGGATAACACTTTACAAGAAGTGTGGACGAGATCCAAGAAAATAAATCGCAGGAAGGACAAAGGTCGAAGCCTTCGAATCTTTCGAAAATATTCTAAGTCTAAAGAAAACATAATCTTAGGGGAAAATATATGGACCATCTAATCAACATCCAAAAAACGAGGAGCAATCATAGAGGAGGAGAGATCTCATCCACCCAATCTGCGTGCAAAAGGATCGTAGTCGTCTGATCAAGGTAAAGTGCACTAACATTAAATATTTGAAACTGTATAGGAGAATCAGACTTATGAAGTTCCAAAATTATCAGAATCGTCCATCGTCAAGGAGGACACCTGGCGAGACATCAACCTTTCGTTGACTCGCAGAGTGGAAAGGTCAAAGGGAAGAGTTGTGATGATTCACGAAGTGATAAATCGCAAAATCATCTCAATCATTGATCGTTCTGAAATCATCAAAACCGTCCATCAACACAGGACACGTGGTAAGAGACCAAATTTTCACTAAATCGTGACTCAGAGAAGTCAAAGGTAGATTTATAATAACTTGAAAATCACGAAATCACAATTTGATCACAATCGTTGATCAAAGGAGGGAGTTGAACTGTAGATCTGGTTTTATCGGGAGTTCGTAACTCGGGAAGCCAGAGGTAAACAATCGTGAGGATTCAAAAAATATGACTTTGCGATTTGATCGCAGTCGACGATCGAAGGAAGATCGTGGACCGTAGATCTAGCCTCATTGGGAGTTCGCAACTCTAGAAATCATAGGTAAGAGTTCTGGGAATTCGTGAATTATGAAATCACAATTTGATCTGAACCGTTGGATCAAGGAGAGATCTGGACCGTTGAATCATTTCAAGGGAAGGAGATATCAAGAGTTCAGATATCAGGAGAAGGAAGGTGAGTAGTCTTCGGATTTCATGAAACGTGAAGTCCCAATTCCTAAAGATTTGATCTTAGTCGTCAGATCACAGGGAGTTGTGAATTGTTGATCTGGTGCACATGAATTTTAGGATATCGAGGATCATAGGGGAGAAGTGAACGATCCTCCAACTTCACGAAACGCGAAGTCCCGATACGTGAAGGGGGAAGTAGGACCATCAATGTGACATAAGAGGAGCTTGGAGTTCGGAACTTCAGGTATCGGAAGAACGAGCAAGCAATATTTCAAAATACATGAAGCATGAAATCCCGAAGCGATCAAAAGGTTGGCTATATTTCATAGCGATGGTCATATTGGTGAAGGTTGAGGGAGGAGCTAGCACAGGCTAGGATCTAACTCGGAGTTCGAGATTCATAGGTTTGGAGAATCAAGGTGACTCACTTGCAAAGACATTACACATGAATTCACGGTGCACCTTTTGATTAGGAGAGTGGCCATAGCTGTGGTTACGTAAATGAAAGGGCTTAGCAAAGAAGAGTTATCACCCATTTGGCATTGAGGTTAGAACAACGATCAGGAGAGAACCCGTGGGTCTCATACAACCTGCACATTTGGAGAAAGGACCTGTGTAAGTGGGTTTGGGGTCTAGAAGAGACCCAAAGAGTTGATCCGACTCAGTTTCTTGATCGATCCTAGACTGGGATGTCGCAGAACCCTTCGGAGAGAAGGGGGGTATGTATCAATGTTGGAGAATAACCCTAACTTACATTAGTTTATACCTAGATTAGGCTCCTATATCTTGGTTAATACATTCATTTACACTTTATTTCACCTAATTTGGCCACATAAAGAAGAAGGGCGCCTCATCCCTAGATTTTAGGGAAAACTGCTAATTTTAGATCAAGACTCAACTCCCGGTTCTTGATTTTCTTGATTTATTCTTGATTTTCTTGATTTATTCATGATTTATTCCAACTCCCCCATACAAAAACTCATCTATTATTGGGGAATGCTCACCTCCTCTTTGAGTGAGAGATGTATTCCTTAATTAATGATTTGTGTCATTACTATTATTAGTAACTACTATTTCAGGTCAGTTAAGTGAGTTGGAACTGCTTCTCTTGTTAGTTAAGTGAGATTAAGTGAGATAATGCGCATCACTTGAATCTTGTGGAAATTAATGAGTGTGTGACATGTATCTTTAGTGGTATAGGTCGAACTATGTGGTCTCCCTTAGCTTATGACACCTATTTTAGCTATTTCTAGCTTTTTTTGACTAGAATTTCTATGTTGGAAATTCTATATATTCACCTCCTCTCTTATTTTTTAGGATGGTTGCTCATGTATATTAATTTTTTATTAATATAATTCTCTGATTTATGGAGCAAAAAATTTCTCTCATCTCTTGAATATCAACAAATTGCATGTGTTCAATTTAACTAGAATTCTAGATCTATTGGGGTTTCTGCGGGAATTCTACATGGTATCAGAGCTAGATTAAACCTAGTGGATTGTACACGGTTTTATTTGTAGGTATAGATCATCAGGAGGTGCAGAAATAAGCAATGGATCATCTCTCTCAGACCACACAACTCATTCTAAATCCTTTCAATTACTTCGAATGGAAGACAAAGATCTCTCTGCTCCTCCGAAGCAAAGGGCTTTATCGGGTAACAATGGGAACAGAGAAAGAACCGACTACTGCAATGGAGAAGATAAAGTATTTCAATAAATTAGATGAATAAATTGGGCTGATATTCCTATCAATTTCCAAAGATATCCTCTTTCATGTCAGTAGAGCCACTACTCTCGAGGTGGTCTAGACCACATTGGAAGGACTATTCAGCAAGCAGGATGCAACGAGAGTGCATCAATTGGAGAATGAACTCATATCCCTATGTCCAATTCATTTCAGCAACCTGCAAGAATTATTCACCAAGTTCAAGTCCCTCCTCGTTGAACGTAATGCATGTGGAGTCACGAAAGAGGAAGAACAACTCATCCTTTCAATTCTCTCAAAATTAGGCCCTGGATATTTTGTATTTGTGTCATCTTTTCAAGCATCTAAATTGACTCAAGAAAAATGGAAAATGCCTCCATTGAATGATTTCATTGCAGAATTGACTCAATAGAAATCAAATTTAGCCCAAATGGGTTCCATCTAGCATTCCAAGAACCAAGCACTTGCAGCTACTAATGCTCCAAAGAGAAATGGAAAAGACAAGAAAAAAGGAATGGGTAAATTTCTTGAATCGAAGAAGGAGAGATCCGCACAATCTTCAGATAACTCTTCTGAGCCTAAGGGTAAGAAGAAGAAGGAAATAACACTTTTCAGCTACTATTCCAAAGTTTTTTATCCTGAATAAAATTCCACGAGGAAGACTATCGATGAGATGGCTAAGCAATTGCAGCAACACAATCTCATGGTGCCCGAAAATGCAAAGAAGAAAGATGATAACAAAATAGGAGGGAGAGCAAGAGATGGTCATGATTTAATGGCTGTCACATCCACTCCATCATATTGGATCCTTGATTCAGGTGCATTGAACCATATGTTTGCATCAAAAGATGAATTTTCCTCCATCGAAGAAAGCACCAGATCCCCAATTTACTTGGGAGATGCCACACCCGCAAAGGTGTGTGGAGAAGGAATTGTTGATCTTGAAGGGGGATGCTTAAAAAATGTGCTTCATGTTACCTTGTTGTCTGCAAATATTCTCTCGATATATCATATCTCTCATTCCATCTCTGGAAGGAAGGTGGAGTTCACTCAGGACTCCGCAGTGATTACCGACATTTCCACAGGCTCACAACTTGCACATGGAATTGCAGATCACGATTCTCGTTTGTATTTATTCTCCCACTTTGTTCCTAGATATATTAGCACTATATTTTTGTCACAATCTAATGATATCAATAGGTTATGGAGTGAAAGAATTTTCCATCTAAACTATAAGTACTTGCATCAACTCAGCAAGGAAAACATGGTAGAAGGATTGCTAGCTATTAAATTCGCAAGCGATGTATGTCAAGGATGTATTCTTGGCAAGAATCCAGAGCAAAATTTTGACAAAGGGAAGGCACAGAGAGATTATTCACCTCTTTGGTTGATTCATAGTGACATCATGGGCCCATTCCAGCAGCCTTCAATCAGTAA
The DNA here is from genome assembly GCA_009831015.1 of Picea engelmannii. Classification (NCBI taxonomy): domain Eukaryota; kingdom Viridiplantae; phylum Streptophyta; class Pinopsida; order Pinales; family Pinaceae; genus Picea; species Picea engelmannii. Next base: position 633,455 of record ML794858.1, on the reverse strand, counting down.
GGCTTGATATGTACTCACCTTCATAGATGATTTCTCTCTCTTTACTTGGGTATTTGTTTTGAAATTAAAATCGGAAGTATTTGAATGCCTTATAGAATTTAAAGAAATTGCTGAGAATGAGTCTGGGTGTAAGATTAAGATACTTCGTACTGATAATGGGGGGGAGTATGTCAACAAAGATGTGCATCAACTTTGTATTGATGCAGGTATACAACTACAACACACAGTGCCATATACACCATAGCAGAACGGTGTTGCGGAGAGGAAAAACTGGTCCTTAAAAGAGATTGCCAATTGTATGCTATAGTGGAAATAATTAGCTCCCAAGATATGGGCTGAAGCTATTAATTGTGAAACATATATTTAGAACTGAGTTCCTAACAAATCACTCAAAGGAACCACTCCTTTTGAATGTTGGACCGGTAAGAAACCGAAAGTGTCGCACTTTCGTATTTTTGGTTCACAAGCATGGGCTCACATTCCGACAAATAAGAGGAAGGCTTTGGAGCCTCAAAGTGTTGAATGAATATTTGTTAGATATCCTGAAGGTGTCAAAGGATATATATTTCTATACTCTCACACTGAAAAGTTTATTCTAGCTCGAAGTGTGAAGTTTGAAGAAGAATCACTGCATGATTTTTCAGAAGACCCTATCGAGGAACCGCTTGTTGTCAATGATGAGGAGGAGTCAGAAACTTCTTCAAGCACTTCAAAGTAGTCATTAGAGAATCCTTTTGTTTCTGATATAGAGGATGAGGATAATTTCATTGCTTCTCCAACTCAGTTTCCAACTTGGGCAGAGAAAACCCTGCAAGATGCAGGTGAACTAGTCAGCGATCCTGCGGATATAAGAAGAACTAGATTTCAAGCCCTGACTACCATAGAACCTTTGATTCCCATAAATTTCTATATTTCACTTGATTCAAATCCAAATTCACACTCTGAGGCTGCTGGAAACCCACTCTGGGAGGCTGCCATGGATGAAGAGTACTCTGCTCTTATGGACAACAACACATGGGACTTGGTTCCACTTCCGAAAGGAAGAAAGCTTGTTCGATGCCAATGGATATATTGAAAAAATATTGCTGAATATGGTTAGATCATAAAGTAAAAATCTCAACTTGTCACAAAAGGATACTCACAGGTACATGGCATAGACTACACAAAGACATTCGCACCTGTTGCAAAAATGGACTCCATTCGACTAGTTTTGGCCATTGTCGCTTCTCACAGATGGGAAGTTCACTATATGGATGTGAAGAGTGAATTTATTCATGGATATATCAAGGAGTATATCTATATGGAGCAGCCACAGGGATACATTCAGAACTCTTCCCTTGTTTTCAGATTAAAGAAATCTTTGTATGGCCTAAAACAGGCTCCCAGAGCCTGGTATGCAAAGATGGATTTTTCCTGCTTTCCATTGGAGTCATTCGATGAAAATCTGATCCAAATGTTTATTTTATACAACATGATGATTCCTTTTTTATAATATTACTTTATGTAGATGACTTACTGATGATAGGGAACCTTACTTCAGCTACTGATTCGGCAAAATCAACATTGCACGATCGATTTTCCATGATTGATTTGGGATTGTTTCACTACTTTCATGGTCTTGAAGTTTCTCATTCCACTTCAGGGATCAATATGGAATAGTCTAAGTATGCATCATATCTACTTGTCTTCTTTTAGATAATAGAATTCAAGCCAACAACATCTCCCTTTCTTTCAAGGGTCAGATTTGAGGATGCGAGTACTACACCTTTGGTGGACAGTACACTGTATCGGCAGTTGGTTAGGAGTTTGTTGTATCTTAATCACACCTGAACTGATATCTCTTTTGCAGTAGAAGTTTTTTCTAGATATATGCAGGACCCTCATGAGCTTCACTGGAAATATGCAAAGAGAATCCTTAGATATGTGAAAGGTACTCCCAGTTTTGGTATCTTTTATGCTGCAGATTGCCCACTTTCACTAATTAGGTACACAGATTCTGATTGGGCTAGCGATGGTACAGACCGCAAGTCCACCTCTAGTTATGTTTTCAACTTTGGTTTAGGGCCATTCTGTTGGTCTAGAAAGAAGCAATCTACGATTTCTTTATCTACAAGTGAGCCAGAGTATAGAGGTGCAGTGAATGCAACTACATAGGCTGTTTGGTTGCGGGGGCTTCTCTCCGAGTTTGGTATTCAATATCCACTTCTGACTGTCATATTTTGTGACAATCAGGGGCCCATTTAGATATTGATTGATCCAGTTCAGAGGCAGAGGACTAATCACATCGAGATTCACATGCATTACATCTGCGAGCTGATCCGTGACATAGTCATTTCACTGCAGTACTGCCCCACAGAGCAGCAGGTTGCAGACATCTTCATCAATTCCTTCACTAAAAATAAATTTTCAGAACTGAGAGCTATGCTTGGAGTGGTGGAGACAACCGAGTAGGTCACTTTTGGCCACTCAACATTTTTTTTCCTCTTTTTTTGTGGGTGGGGGGGGTGTTTCCCACGAGGTTTTCCCTCTTTCCTCTTTTCATGACGATTTATTTTATGTAATGAGTACCTAAAATGTCCAAGTTGTCGAGACTCAACTTTTTTGTCATTACAGTTAGGCTTAAGGGGGGGTGTTGGAGCATAACCCTAACCTACATTAGTTTATACCTAGTTTAGACTCCTAGATCTTGGTTAATACACTCATTTACACTTTATTTCACCTAATTTGGCTAGATAGAGAATAAGGGTGCCTCATCCCTAGATTTTAGGGAAAACTGCTAATTTTAGATCAAGACTCAACTCCCGGTTCTTCATTTTCTCGATTTATTCTTGATTTTCTTGATTTATTCATGATTTATTCCAAATCCCCCATGAAAAAACTCATATATTATTTGGTAATGCGCACCTCCTCTTTGAGTGAGAGATTTATTCCTTAATTAATGATTTTTGTCGTTACTATTATTAGTAACTATTATTTTGGGTCAATTACGTGAGTTGGAACTGCTTCTCTTGTCAGTTAAGTGAGCTTAAGTGAAATAATGTGCATCACTTGACTCTTGTGGACATTAATGAGTGTGTGACATGTATCTTTAGTGGTCTAGGTCGAACTATGTGTTCTCCCTTAGCTTATGACACATATTTTAGCTATTTCTAGCTTTTTTTTACTAGAATTTCTATGTTGGAAATTCTATATATTCACCTCCTATCTTATTTTTTAGGATGGTTGCTCATGTATATTCATTTTTTATTAATATAATTCTCTGATTTATGGAGAAAAAACTTTCTCTCATCTCTTGAATATCAGCAAATTGCATGTGCTCAATTTAACTAGAATTCTAGATCTATTGGGGTTTTTCCAGGAATTCTACAATCAAGTGGTATCAGAGCGGATTTTTGTCTGTAGATTTGAGGTGAAGGAGGTAAAGGTGATAGTATCATACGATCAAGAGGTATCATATTTAATTTCGTCTATATATTTCAGGTGAAGGAGATAGAGAGGACAACCTGACTACATCAAGCAGTGTCAAGAGTTGAATTTTTTCTACAGATTGCAGACAAAGGCAAGAAGGTGAAAATCAATAATCTGATGACATCAATTGGTATCAGAAGCTGGAATTTACTTGTAGAACAATAGGTGAAGTAATATAGAGTATTGATTCTCTGTGAATATTGTTGAAAGGTGTGCAACAAATGGCAGATAGCCAAGAGGGTTGAAGATAGAAAATATGGCTATTGAAGGCCATGAGCGTGGTCGAGGAGGAGGCCACCAGAGGAAAATTAAATTTGAAATTGATGAGGATCTTATTGAGATAAGATAAATAATGGAATAGTAGACATTGAATATGCAACATGAGGCAAAGGTACGTTGGAGGTACGAATGGCCTCTGAAAAACAAGGTAAAATGGCACGTTCAAAAGTTGTTGGTCAAAAAATAGCAACAAGAGTGGAGGAAGTGGTTGAGGCATGTTGAAAACCTCAGTAACACAGAGGAAGAGCTGGTTTGCATTTGTGAGCTAGATACTGGGAGAAATCTCAGTGATGATGAAAAAGGGAGATCAGTTACAGATCTCATAAACTACTAGGACGGCAGAGATGAATTTTCAAATTGTTAGGTGGGAAATGATATGAGATCAAGTGAGGATATATTAGACTATCAAGAGGACAATAATGGAAATTCATATTGCTAGGTGTACCATGAGATGGGATTGGGAGATCTCATAAACTGCCAAAAAGGAAGAAGTGAACTTCCAAGTTTCCAGGTGGGAAATGAAAGGAGGTCAGTGGATGATCTCATAGACTTACAGGAGGGTAGTGATGGAAGTTCAAGTTTCCAATTGGGAAATGAACATGGATCATTAGATCTCATAGAATGTCAAGTGGGAAGAGGAGGAATACCAGATCTCCAAGTGGGAAAGGGAGAGGATATGAACTCAATTGAGAGTTCATATCAATGAGGAGTGTTGATAGAAGAGGATCAGAGGGGTGTTTTGATCGTTGGGGGAATTCAAATATTCCTTCCAAATAGTCCAGCAGAGACTAATACAAGAGTTACACATGAGGTGGTATCACAACGAGAATCTGAGAAGGAGGCCATGGGGACAAATTATTTTAAAGATAATTGTGTCTCTGATGCAGTTGCAGGAAAAGAAAGACAACCAATAGAGACTATCAACGAGGAGCATATACTGATGTTTTCCCCAACAGAAAAAGAGAATTCAGATGAATTTCTCACCCAATGGGAGCGAGAGATGAATATGTTGGAGGATTGGTTGAAAAATCTAGAACCAGAAGATGAATACCAACAGACAGTCATGCAGACTGTGAGAGAGGAGCATTCAGCATAATTCCTCAAGAATTCTAGCCCAATGTCTAAACAGGAGATGACTACGACACTCGAGCCTGCAGTAGAAGAGGTTGCAGACAACATATATTTCATTAATTTGTACGAGGAATTGGAGGCCCTGGAAAGAAGGTTAAATATGAAGAGTAGTCATATCCAACATATCAAATTGGAAACAGATGGAGGAGAATATCAACCTGGGGAGAAGCTGGAAGAAGTTGGAGTTGAACCAACAGAAGAGGAGATGATAGAAGACAATATGTCAGAGGAGATAGCTTAGCAACAACTCAGTGATGAAACTGTAGAACTGGAATTTGTAGTAGAGTGGCAAGCTAAAGCCTCAAGAGATGAAGGCATCAAGGGAGATCAGGTTGACCGACCCATTGACAAGAAGGAAGTGCAGCGAAATAGTATGCAAAACAAGGAAGATCCAGTTGAACAATTGGACAAGGTGATCAAATAAATCACAAGGCTGGTGTTGGGGTTAGCACAAGAAATTGTCAGTAGGAGGAGCTTGAACAGAGGAGGAACTGCCATAGCAATAGAGAATAAACAACAACAACAACAAAGGAAGAAACAAGGAAAATGAGTAGATGAACAGCTCCAAGAGGAAGTATGGGACCCTGGAGGATCTCAATAACATAGTAGAGGGAGCCATGAGTAGGAGCTCATGACTTTCCCAACCATGGAGTATATGTTTCAATATGTATTGTTTTTCAAAGGCAATCAATTGTGCATACAAAAATGCTCAATGAGGGATAACCTTTTGAAGGAAAAACATAGTGGATTTGCTAAACATTTCGGCCATGATAAGATGTTTGCACAATTGAGTAGTTCATACTATTGGCCAGGTATGAGAATAGAAGTGATAAAATTCATGAACATATGTATAATATGCCAACATGCAAAGGGTAAAAGAGAGAACACTAAATTGTATCAACCATTTCCCATAACAGAGAGGCCTTGGGATGCAATAAGCATGGATTTGTTTTTGGGACTACCAAGAACGCAAAAAGGATTTGATTCCATATTTGTGGTGGTGTACATATTTTCAAATATGGAAAATTTTATCCCATGTGAGAAGACCAGTGATGAAACACATTTTGCAAATCAATTCTTTAAGGAAGTTGTGAGACTTCACGGCCTACCCAGAAGCATTGTCTCGGACAGAGACACAAAATTTGTTGGTCATTTTTGGAGAACACCGTGGAAGAAGTTAGGGACAGATTTGTCCTTCATCTCATCTTATCACCCTCAGACAGATGGAAAACCTGAGGTGGTAACTAGAAGTTTGGGAAACTTATTAAGGAGTCTGGTCACCGAGCACCATAATCAGTGGGATCATATTCAGCCACAAGCAGAGTTTGCATAGAACAACTCACCAAACAGGATAAATGGGAAGATCCATTCCAAATATTGTATGGAATGCAACCCAGAGGAGTATTTGAGTTAATATACTTGGGACAACGTGATATTCGAAGTGCTAGAGTAGAAGATTTTGCCACAGAAACTCCATATCCAGATTAGGGGATTAATAAGAAGACCATAGCGAAGACCTATTTTAAATATCTAGTCAAATGGAAGGGACACCCAATAGAATATGCCAGTTGGGAGAGTGAAGTTGATATCTAGAAGCATGGAAAGATAGTGCAGGAGCTCATGGATAGGAGTCCATGAATTTTTTCCCAGGGGAGTATGATGCAGGAGCATCGTCGGCAGGTACACGTGGTAGGACAACTTAACGCCTGAGAACCAATCTAGAGTCTTGGATGCTATTCAGTACTGCAATCCTTTGAAGATGATAGAAAACAAAAGGGGAAAGATCACGCGCATGGAGACAAAATGAGTATGCATGAACTGGGATTTTAACCCTAGTCTTGATGTAACCACAATTAGGTAGAAGTTAGTTTGTTTTATTTTGTATAAAGAGAAGTTTTTTACACGCTAAAGGGAGGGTTACGATAGTTGTGAGCATGTAGGAAATTCAGAGTAACGTTTTTTTTTTTAATTTTATTGTAACCATTTTCTTGATTTTGAATGAAGATAACAGAGGAAAATTGATCCAATGTATGGTGTGAATATTGTTTGTAATTTTCATGTTGTTGTCGTAATATTTTCAACAGTAAATGAATCTTGTTGCGAGTGTATGTAGTTTTGAAATGATTGCATAGAATTTAAATCGCTTTTCTTCGTGAGTGGTTCAAGGTCTGCACACGGTCTGCAAAGGAGTGCATTGATAGGGTATGTTTCGACTCGTAAAGCTCCAAAGAAATAGCGTAATATTTCCTTTGCAAGAAGTGCAAAGTGACTACTGTAAGGAGTGCACAGTCATCTGCAAGAATCTAGATCTTGCGTAAGAATCTGTTGCAAGGAGTGCATAGATCCAAAATTTGACTCAATGTCAAAGCGACTCCATAAGAAGTCAAAGGAATGAAATAGAGGAATTCCAGGAAGGCGAGAAGAATTATTTTCAAGAAATATTTCAATCTAATTTTGATGAATTTCCCGAAAAACCAAGAAGTGCTTAGGAGATCGAAATATTTGAGGAGATCAAGCTCAGAAGGGAAAACACTTTACAAGAAGTGTGGATGAGATCCAATAAATGGAATCACAGGAAGGGCAAAGTTCGAAGCCTTTGAATATTTCGAAAATCTTCTAAGTCTGAAGAAAGAATAAGCTCAGGGGAAAAGATCTGGACCATCCGATCAACGTCCAAACAATGAGGAGAAAGTGTAGAGGATGAAATATCTCAGTCCCCTGATCTACGCACAAAAGGATTGTAATCGTTAGATTAAGGTAAATTGCACTAACATTAAATATTTGAAAGTGTACAGCAGAATCAGACTTACGAAGTTATGAAATCATCGGAACCGTCCATCATCAAGGAGGACACATGGCGAGATGTCAACCTTTTGCTAACTCACTAAGTGCAAAGGTTGAAGGGCAGAGTCGTGAGGATTCGCGAAGTGCAAACTCACTAAAGGATCACAGCCATTGATCGGTCTGAAATCATCATAACAATCCATCAACATAGGAAACGTGGCGAGAGATCAACATTTCACTGATTCGTGACTCGAAGAAGTCAAAGGAAGAGATATAAGAACTCACAAATCGCAAAATCATGATTTAATCAAATTCATTGATCCAATGAGGGAGCTGAACTGTAGATCTAGTTTCATCGGGAGTTCGCAACTCCGAAAGCCAAATGTAAATGATTGTGAGGATTCAAAAAATATGAGTTTGTGATTTGATCGTAGGAATCGATCGAAGGAAGATCGTGGACCATATATCTAGCCTCATCGGGAGTTTGCAACTCAGGAAATCAGAGGTAAGAGTCCTGGGAATTTGCGAATTCCAAAATCACGATTTGATCTGAATTGTCGAATCGAGAAGAGATATGGATTTTTGAATCATTTCAAGGGAAGGAGATATCGGGAGTTTCGATATTGGGTGTTCGTAGGTGAACGGTCTTCCAACTTTGCGAAATGCAAATTCACAATTCACGAAACATGAAGTCTCAATTCACGAAGAGATGATCTGAGCCGTCAGATCACGAACAGTTGTGAACCATTGATCTGGTGCACATGAATTTTGGGATATCAGGGATCAGAGGGGAGAAGTGAAAGATCCTCCAACTTAATTAAATGTGAAGTATCGATATGTGAAGGGGGAAGAAGGATTGTCGTATCAAGGGGATCATGGATCGTTGATATGACACAAGCAGAGACAGAGTTCAAAACTTTGAGTATCAGAAGAACGAGCAAGCAATCTTTTACGAGGCATGAAGCACGAAATATCGAAGCACTTAGAAGGTTGGCCCTAGGTCATAACGAGGGGTCATATTTGTGAAGGTTGAGGGAGGAGCTAGTGCAATATAGGCTCTAACTTAGAGTTCAGGATTTTAGAGGTCGGGAGAATCAAGGTGACTCACCTGCAAAGACCCGACATGTGAAGTCGTGATGCACCTTTTGATTAGGCAATTCTCCATAGCCGTGGTCACATAAAGGAAAGGGATTAGAAGAGAAGATCTAGCGCCCATATGGCATTAAGGTTCGAAAAATGCTCAAGAGAGAACCCGTGGGTCTCATACAACCTACAAATTTGGAGAAAGGACCCGTGTAAGTGTGTTGGGGTCTAGCAGTGACCCAAAGAGTCAATCCAACTCAATTTATTGATCGATCCTAGATCGGGACGTCACACAACCCTTCAGAGAGAAGGGGGTCTACATCAAAGTTGATTGGATTTTCTAGGTGGATGATCCAACCTTCTTCTATCTGATCACTTTCCACCATCAGTAATCATATCTAGGACTTGATATGATTTTCTGAGAAACATTCGCTAGTATGGTCACCACTATGTTAATGCTCTGTAATTTCTCAGGTTGAAGAAGAAATGGGTAGAGGTAACTACAAAACCACTTTGGAGTCAAGGATATAGCCCTCCAAGACTTAGAGTGGGATCTCTCTATATGATTTAACTTTGTTTGGATTAGAATGTTAGGCTAGTTATGAAAGTACATGGTTTGGTTTTTTAATTATTTTTTTGGAACAACCAGGGAGGGCCATTGGGCAATGGAGTAAAATAGTATTTGTTCAATCAAGGAAGGGTCTACAAAAAACATAACAGGGAAGGATAGGCACCTATGTTGGATTCTTAATATTTATGAGTAATTTGAAAAGAAAGGTGAGGGGATCGGATTATACCAAAGAAATTAAGAATTCTGGAACTAGCCCTTAAGCAGAAAACATTGAAATTATCCAAAGGCAAGAATAGAATGCACATCAAAACAATTTTTTTCCTTCAATCTTATATTGAATAATTCAGATTGGAAGCACATAAAATTATAACAGAGAAAGGAGAAACATAAACAAAGGCAGATGTACTTCACCAATATAAATGACACAAGAATCATGTAAATGCCTCAACTGTACTATTTAAGGTTTTAAACAAAGGAGGCTATGTCAACTCTACTACAATATTAGTTCCATCCTTCAAAAAGATCCCATTTGATCAACCCATAATACCTTGAAATCAAAAGTATTTGTAAGTTATTTACAACGATCCTGTCATTAATGAGTAGGATTAAATTTAGGAAAATCTAAAGTAACTAGATTCAAGATTACAAAAATATAGGGATCATGCAAATCTCGTCAGATTTCTGGTGTTTGATTTGATTTAATAAAATAAACTTTAGATGCAACAAAATTATATATGATTCAAATGTTGGTTTGATGTCTAGGATGGGCTCCTACAAATCTGTAACTACTAATTTTTTTCTGTCACTTTTCCTGGTCAATTTGAATTATTCGCCTCTCAAAATTATGAAAAAATAGGGTCTAAGGAAGTATTTGATTTTCCCAATTTGAGATAGTTGTGTAAAATATGGGGGAGGATTTTGTATATCAGCTTGTTTTGAGAAAAAACCTATCTTGTTTTTTTGAAATTCATCTCTAGTTGTATGGGATCTGGGTTTGAAGAAGATGTGTCAAACAAGAAAATCCCAAATCCCAAAAAATAGGGATCAAAGATGCTCTCGATTCTCCCAAAACATGGCACCTGTGAAAAATATGAGAGAGGTTATTGAATTTCAACTTGTTTTGTAGAAAAACCAATTTATGTTTTTCAAAATGAATCCAGGTTTGCCCATAATCCACCTCAAAGATGATTTCTTAAACGTTGTGAAAAGCAGTTTTTTTGGGGGAAAGGTGGTATTCCTGAGGAGGGGGGGGAGGAGGTAGGTGGTAA
>ML794858.1:531811-575181 GCA_009831015.1 Picea engelmannii | reverse complement strand
GATGCAAGCCCAGGCCGGTAGTGATGGAAGTTGCTACTGCTGACAGGACAAGTCTGGCTGAGAAGAAGAAAGATGGGCCCTCCAGGGCCATGCTCAAGTCAATCTCGCTCTCGGTACTCCATGTCTAGGACCATGTGGGCCTCCAGACATGATATCCTAGTTATCCCTAGATATCGGGGATAACAGGCCAACAACTCCTTGACTGGTCACTTCACCTTCTTTTTCATGGGCTATTCATACACCCATCGTGTGCTTGCACTCTATTGCATTATTAATGCAAACTGCTCCATTCTCGCTCTTATCTCAGTGAGTTCCTTGTCAATCTCTACCTTGGTTTTCTGTTGGTGCTCTCCTCTTCCACCACTCTCATGGCCTTCAGTAGCCATTTCCATCCTTCACCTACCCTCATGGAAAGCATATGGATCACTCTACATCTGAGAACATCTCCATCTTCTCCTACAGCTCACCTGGTTGTCTATTGACTGGTGCACACCTTGCAACAATCTTCATAGAGCATCATTACTCTATCTCCTCCTTCACCTATTGTCTCCTTCGCCTGAAGTCTATAGATGAAAATATCAGCTCTAATACCACATGATAGTGTATATTAGAGTATTTTCTTTATCTACTCTGCCTCCCTCTGTCTGTAGTCTATAGACAGAAAGTGGCTCTGATACCACATGATGCAAACCCCCTACCTCGGCAGGGTCCACTGACCTCCCGATCTCTGGATCATTCCAAATTCTGAGCCGAGGTGGCTCTTTGGGATCTTGTTAGAACCCTTTGAACAAATCCACAGGCCCCTTTGTCCTCTGGCATAGGCCTTGAGAAAACCTATGCACGTGCTCAGCTTTCGGTGCTCTCCTTTATTTTGAACCAACCCACCTTTCGCGTTTCGGGGTTTTGGGACTCCTGCATGCGAGCTCTCCTAGGATCCTTGTCCTTCCAACTCCCAGTATCCGAAATGAAAAAAAGGGATTAACGTCTCTAGGTTCTCCCTTAGCATCCAAATGCTTTCGAGTTTTCGCATTTCATGATTTTTGTGATTTCGGATGCAACAATTCTAGGTCCTTCGAACTCCTAGACCCCGAAATGCCGAAATCTACCCATGACCATGGTCCACTTTTCAGGATTTCAGAATTCATGATTTCGCCATTCCGATTGTAGACAGTTCTTGGTCCTTCAACCTCCTGGGTCCTAAAATGTCGAAATACTACCCCTTGAGAGAATTTTTCGGGGTTTTCCCGGAACCTTGACCGCTCTCCCCGTGTCCTCCATGATGGACGGTCCTAGTCATTTCGTGAATTCTCCTTTCGCGATTTTGATGACTCTTCACTCTCGATCTCCTAGTGTCCAAATCCCTGAATTCCCGAAATGGCTCAAATCTTTCCAAGATTTCACGAACTGGGAATCCACGATGTAGTGACCCCAAACTTGCTTGTCACTCCAATCCCCAAATTTTGATCTGGGAATTCTTGTATGATATCAACGACTATTGTTGATTGCTATTCTTTCTAATATTTAGAGTATTGGAAGATACTCAGCCCTAATCCCCTCGCTTCTCTGCGAGATCCAACGTCCCACGGGATTTTGCACTTCTCCACGAAGCATCTCCATTGTCCATTTCAGCTCCTCTCCTGTCCCAAAGGTTAAACTCTGTGCAGCTTCCTTTGGATCCGATGGCTATCAGTCCTTGGTGCTAGATCTGATGGCCCAGATCCTTTTTCCTATGCACCTCCCAGGGACTAAACCCTATGCATGTATCCTTGATTCAATAGCTCTCAGGCCACTATGCTCCCGATCCAAGGACTGGCGCTATTTCACGACTTCAGGGTTTTCAACGCAAAGTGCCCTGACTCCTTGTCATCATAATTGTCGAAATGCCAAACCCTGAAATGCTGAAATGATGAAATTTCGCTCCAAAGGGGAATCAATGGATCCTATTGCTTCTCATCCAATGACCACTACTCCTCTGGATGCTTTCGGGCTTTCTGACTTAGAAGATTTTCTAATTCCTGAAATAAATAAATGATAACGCATAGCTTGATGTGATTTCAGTCGATAATTTCATCATAATTCATTCCTTTCAAATCACATGTTGTTAATTAATAATCCTTCATTTTCTTGATTCATCCTAGAATTCTTACTGATGTAGGAGCATCAACCAAGTTAATTTCGATATTGACCCTAGGGGTCACAAACTTAGATAAGGAATTTTGTTTCCTAATTTTTCATATTTTCTTTGTAATAATTGTACAAGAATCTCTAGAATATATCTTTGTTACATTATTTTTGATAGGTGTTAATTTTGTTTCTCAGTTTTAGGAATTGTTTCTCGATTTGAGTTTTGTTGAGACAACTCAAGATTAGTTGATTTTTGAGATACTCGAGAGATCCAAGATATAGTTTTGTATTTTGTAATCAGTAGGGGTGATCCTGTGTGAGTGTGATTGTGTGAGAGTGAGTGTTCAAAGGTCCAAGAGATTGAGAAATAATAGTGCATTCATATTGTAACCTTATTCCTCCAAAGAGTTTTAATGAAAGATCAGATTATGTGAAATTGTATTTCCTGTGTATTTTTTTAGAATATGCATATAAATTATTTGGGAAGAGTGATAGATTGTTTGTGGTTGAAGGATATTGTATGCAAATTATTTCCACAAGTATGATCTAGATCGAATTTTTAAACGAGAATAATCGACCCTTTGTTGTGTGAATAGATCGGGATAGATCTAGTTCGAATTAGGCGCACATAGATTTTTTTTTACAGTGTATTTAAATGGATGACTAATATATGATCGAGGTGACCCTTTCCAAATCAATTATCATGATTATATCGTCAGAACCCCCCCTATCAGGATACAAAACTCCATTTAGGTGTTGTGTCGATGAAAATATTCATTTACTGTCGACAACGACGTCCAATTCAGGATCTTCGATGATGACATCTAGATAGTTGATCGTAGATGAAAACATGTTGGTAACTATGTCGACAATGAGTGGGGCTAATGAAAATAACTAAAGTAACTTTAAAAAATCGATGGTGTGGATTTAATTGAATAATGAGATCGATGGTGTATTCAAAAGGGAGGATTGACGAAGTGAAAGAGATCAACAATGTTATTAAACCATGATCGACAGTCTAGAGTGTAAGAAGTGGGTCTCATTTTGTCAAGCATTGTATATCATGAGGATAGTTGGATGTCTGTGTTTTCTCCCTGATAAATATCCAATGAAAATACATATGTCGTCGGGTCGGGACAATTGAACATTATATTTCTCTCTGAAAAGAAAATAATGACGATGATGGTTATTCCTAAGGGTGATCACTTGGTCATGTGACGAAGAGAAGATTGGTGCTAGAATCAAAGTGGTGATAAAGATAACCTCGAGTTTATTGGTGTGTAAAATAGAGGTATGAAAATATGTTAGTGAAGGATCTGAGACCAAGTAAAGGATTCAAGGAAACCCAAGTCCGAATTTTCCAATAGAGTTATCGAGAAATTTGTCCAAAGGAAATTGGGCTTGCTAGGTCTGCATCAAGTGGTATCAGAGCACAATGAATCTTTAAGGATCAATGATGAGAAATTGTATCTTGCAGGAATCATGTCTCCCAGACGAGGAGGCCAAGAGAGAAACGTAGCAATGGAGTAGTTTTGATTGGAGCTAAAGCACATATAAGTGAGGATGCAATCCATGGAGATAACTCAGAGAAGGGAACCTAACATAGGATATTTCAACAAGAGTGAAGATACAAGCTATGAAGAGGGAACATAAGAAGTACCAGGAGGAGAGTCGACAGAGGAGAAACTATTGATATTGGTCACAAAAGTGGGAGCCAAACCAAAGATGGAAGTGCCTATGTATGAGGGTAACTTGAAAGTGTATGAATTGCTTGATTGAATTAATGAAATGGACAAGTACTTTGACTACAAAGAAGTGTATGAAGAAAAGAAAGTCAAGAATGTAGTGATAATATTTAAATTCCATGCAGCTTTATGGTGGGATGAGTTGTAGTTAGACAAGAGAAGGAAAAAAAAGGAAAGGCTAAAATCAGAAGTTGGGATCGAATGGTGGATAAATTTAAGAGAAACTTTATGACTAAGGACTACCAGTTGAATCTATTAGTGTCGCTGTATTTATTTGGTTAGGATCATTTTAGTCGAGTCATGGCTTGTTTTTCAAATTACGTGAGGTCATGTACTTAACAACAGAAGGTTCGAAGTTAGCAAGTGTCCAGTTGGCCCTTGGAAATGGAAAGGGATTTCAGAGTATGGGTATGTCATTCCCAAAGAGTTAGGTCATATTAAAAAGGGAGTCGCTACATGCCCCAGGTCAAGTCAAGTAGTTAATATAATTTGCGTCGGCAAGTGAAGTAACCATTATTAGCTCATTATGAAGGTCAGGAGAATGAAAAATCACAGTGTTCGTATCATGTATTCCCTGCAACCCTTATCGTCTGTACTTTACACATGGGGATGTGCTATGGAAAATCTATAATTTGATTCACAACATCCAGTTTCCATGAATTCAATGTTCATTGGCACGATTCCTCCTTCCTCCAAATCTATTATAAATTCCATCAGCTCTGCACCCATTTTATTCGCGAAATCAGATTCATGCTTTGTCTATAAATTTTCTTGCAAGCTCAGGTTGATCGAATTCTCTACCTTGGGCATTTACTGGATCCACCACGTGCAAGATAAATAGTAGTTGCGCCATGGAGACCTACCAAAACATAAGGAAGGCTACACAAAGTGGCAGAATCAATAGGCTCGAGCCCCAAAGCGATTGGGATTCATTCTCACTCACAACATGCATCCCTAAGGATACAAAGGAAGTTTTCCCTTTACCTACGTAAACGATGATATCACACCACGTGGAACCTAGGGTGGAAGGACCTGTGTAGGAAGGAAAGATATTAGAAACCCTTTCTCCCCAAAAGCAGATACCTCGGAGAAGGGGTAGGCCAAAGAAGAATAAGGAACCTAGGGAAACCCGAATCCCAAATGAGCCACGCGCAAAATCAGTTACTGAAAATTTACTTATGCGTGTTGTTCAGATGGAACTTGTTGAAGGTACAAGTCGAGAAAGTGGGAGCATAAAGAGGAGGATGGATGTCATGGGTACAAATTATCAAGAGCCATTTCAGCAACTAAAGTAGGTGAAACTATCTATCGCCAAACTTTACCAGGAAAATAGGCAATTGAGACAACAACTAGTGACAAAATCCATTGAAGTGTCAGCAGCACAAGGCCATGAAGGGAACGTGACTTGGCTCAAAAGATAGCTCAAAGAGGCATAGGATAAAATCGTACAACTATATGAATCACGGAGGCTGTTAAAAGAAAGCTATGTGAAGCATTCCAGAGAATGTGAAGCGGTCGAGGAGAAATCCTGTGCAGCTCTCGCCAGCAAACAGAAGAAACAAGATTAGTTGAGTTCATTCCTGTATTTGAAAACAGGTAAAAAATCTTGACAGTTTTTAAGGAGACATCACCCTAATACATTTTTTCAATTTGGTAATGGCCATGAAAGTCAATAGCCACTTGTCACACACACCCCCCCCAAAAATGAGCGTGCGACAAAAATTAAAGTCATTACAGTAGATAGCGGGATTCTGACAAACACATGTTTATTCAGATATCTAATCGAAGGAAAGAATTGACACATCACTCTCTAATGACGAGACCTGATTGATAACTGAATCCCCTTGGAGAATTACAAATAGTCATGATGTAGCCAGATGTATTTGTTGTCTATTTTTGGAAAAGCGTAATGCGAAGAGTCATTTAACGCAGACAATCAGTTTCCTAGTTTTTAGATATATTAATTAGAAGAGTAGGGAATCCCAAGTAAAACCCTCACCTCTATATTTGATATTTTTGATGTAATCCAGGATGGTTGGAAAAAATAGTATAGACAATGTCTATTGAATGTAGTTTGAGTCCGATTGAAATTTAATGCAAAAGTCCTGAAGTTTTGATGAAAAGATTCTAATTGTAGAAGTTGGATGTATTGTTTCCTTTCTTTGTGTACATACTTCCTGTACTCTTTATTCATATCTATTTTCTTCTAAATAGAAATGTATTTTCGATCCTGGGATTCACGACGCAGTGCCCTAGGATTCGCGCCATTTAGACAAAACATT
Organism: Picea engelmannii; assembly: GCA_009831015.1. Lineage (NCBI taxonomy): Eukaryota > Viridiplantae > Streptophyta > Pinopsida > Pinales > Pinaceae > Picea > Picea engelmannii. Next base: position 569,030 of record ML794858.1, on the reverse strand, counting down.
TTCCTCCAAGTTAAAATCTAAATTCATCCTCATCGGTGCTCCGAGTTTCTTTCTTTTTTTTCTCGCCACCTCATACAATGATTTTACACCGAAGATTGTTTCTCTCTTAGCCCTTATCCTCTCAATTTTATTCACTAATTCATTTATTTCTATTCTTTTCTCGAACTGACTCTATAGCCCAAGGTCTTACTCTCTTGCGCCAATATAACCAGAACCCATGATTTCAAAGGTGTTAAATCTATCCAACAACTTTAAAGACATATCCCACGCTAAGTCAGTGTCTCCCAAGAGAGCCCTCTCTAGGTCCGAAAGGTTAGTTTTGGGTCCCAAAGTTGGTTGAAATAGTTACCTTCATCATCATTTTATCAGTCGAATAGATTTACAGATTGTTAACATTCTGGCGTTGTTTTCGGGGACGGAATTGAATAATTTTTCCTTGGGAGAAAAACAGAAGTTAAAGTTTTGAACCCTAAGGGTAACAGAGGGACAACCATCTACACTGGTTGAAAACCTTTACCCTGGCGACTCCAGTCAAAACGATCAATATCACCGAGTAGTGAAGTTCAGGAACCCTAGCTCCAAAGACGATCTATACTAGAGAAAATCCTGACCCAAACCCTACAGAGCCTGTGTACGACCCCGAGAAAATTTTGCGCAGGACTAGAGATAAAGCTTCAGACCCATTCTATTACCTGGAAAGAATCCTGTCCTTACCCAAATATGACACACAAATCATTGATGATCTTGAGTTTGACACATTCTTTGAACAAACCCTATTCAGGTCCAAGTCGGAAACCATCTTAGAGGAGATAGTTTTCGAACATAAGAGATTCCAAGCCCTAGTACCTAATAATATCCCTTAAATCATTAAACCTCCTAGATCCATGGCCACCAGATTCTCCCCCCTTGTTCTTCCAAACCAACTACACGATTTGCCCCAAAATTACAACTAGAGGATTAAATTCTACAATGTTGAAGGAAACGTTTCAGCCCAGATGCATCTGGATTGGTTCAACTATTTCGTCGACCTAGAATATGAGGACTATGAAAATGCGCAAATGAGGTTATTCGTGCAAATGTTTTCGAGGGAGGTGAGAAAATGGTTCAAATCCCTCCCAGTTGCAAGAATTCGAGACTTCACCGCGTTCAAGACGTATTTCATTACTAGATGGGGAGACAAGAAGAACCCTTGCAGTTGTTAACACAATACAATAATATGAAGAAGGCATCGGAGGAGACGGTGTAATAATTCTCATCCCATTTCATGAAGGTTTATAACTCGATTCTTGTGGAATTCAAACCACCCCCCAGAGTTGCGCAGTTATGATATGCTGACTCCTTCAACAACTATTTCACCTTGTTGCTGAGATAAAGAATATCAACAAATCTAGATGCAATAGTGAGCAATGTGATCTAAGTATAGGTAAATATGATGGCATTGAGGAATATCAAATAGAGATTCAACAGAGGCGATAAGAAACCCCAAGGAGATGCACACCCTTCGACATCTTGGTTCTCGGATGATATGTTCGATTTGATGATGAGGACCATGGAGAAACTAATGGAGACAATGTCCATGGGGAATAGACCCTCTACCTGAAAATAGTATGACCCCCAACCCAGGAATCAAAACCTCATAAGGGGCCAATTTCCTCAAATCATACAGAGGGAGCAGAGAGAATAGAGCGACCAGCAGACAAAGCCTCCATTCTAGAACATTTACGCGGACGAGGATTTTGATCAGATGTTCGAAGAATAAATGCATTGTTGTGACGACAAGAACCCACACATGTTTTTAAAAAAGAGCGAACATGATCGATACATGAGCGAAAATGACGATTTTATGTTGGATACAGATGATGCACTGTTTGGGGAAACAGATGATGCACTGTCGTGGGAAACGAGAGAGTTCAGGAAGGGTTACCGAAATTCCATCATGCAGTTTTGGAAGAAATATAACCTTGGGAACAAGGAGGCGCACATTGAAGCTCAATAGTCTAACCCCATAAGGAAACCTATGATGGACACCCATTCCACAAGCCAACCAAGGATGGACAACACGACCAAGGATGCGACTGAAAAAGCAAAGTCGAAGGAGGAGGACCCAAAGAAAACGGTGGAAGCAAGTCAAGAGGCGGGCTAAAAAGAGGTAGAGAAGGCATGTCCCCCTTTTAACTTTGAGCATGAAATGGCCAAGATCAAATTCTCTATCCCCTTTAATGAACTTATCAAAAAGGGTGAATATTAGGAGAAAATTATTAAAATGTTGAAAATGGGAGGGACCCCTGATACTTGGAATGTCCAATACGATCACCCTGCTATTATGTTTGGTCTGCACGTTGAAGAGACAAGTGATATTGAGGATGTCCCTTCATTCTATGTCATTCTAAAGGTTCATGACATTACCCTGCATAATGCCATGCTGGATTCAGGCACGTCACACAACCTCATGTCGAACGTGATCATGGACAAATTGGGTTTGGACATCACCAATCCCTATAAGGACCTTTTCTCTTTTGATTTGAGGAAATTCAAGTGCTTGGGCCTCATCAAGGACTTGGTCGTATCATTGGCCCAAATTCCTCTGAAGAACATGGTTATGGACGTGGTCGTGGTGGACATGCCCCCTAAGTTTTCCATGTTGTTATCCAGCTCATGGGATGTGAAGTTAAAGGGGACCCTGCAAATGCACATGTCATACACCACCATTCCTATCTTTGTCCAAGATAGAAGGTTGTATAGAGAAGTGTTGCTGAAATACATGGTGAGAAGCAAGACGTAGCCAAATAACCATCCTATATACTTCGTCGGCACTAAAGTTGGTTCCTCTATATTCTATAATGACTTTAGCTTTGAAGAGGAGGAGTTGACAGCCATCATGACAGCGGATGAGGACACCATGTGGAAAGCATCAGAGTGTGTCGACCCAAAGAACCACACAGAAAATGAGACATGAAACATGATTTTTGATGGCACTATCAGTAAAGAAGGAGTAGGTTTCGACTTATGGATAAGCCCCAACGAGATGGGCACAAAGTTGTGCTCATACAATCTCATGTTTGAATGTACAAACAACATGGTCGAGTATGAGGCATTGATCTTGGGACTAAATGTTTTTAAAGAACTGGGGGTGAAGAGGATAGTAGTGCGCAGAGACTCTGAGATGATTATAAACTAGATGAAAGACATATATCAATCCAAATACCCCAGGCTAAGAGCGTACATAAATTTGGTGCTAGACATCCTCAAAGAATTTTCAAAGTATGATCTATCTGCTATCCCAAGGGAGAAAAACTAGATCATCGATTCTTTGGCCACCTCAGCCTCGATTTTCAAAATCCCCATCTTCCCAAATAGAAAATATGAGATCGACGTCAAACACAGGCCGACAGTGCCTGACAATATCAAACATTTGCAGGTGCTTGAGGACGACAAGCAAGTGGAGAGATTTCTCCAAATGAGTGATGAGTTCACTAACATAAACATCAATGAAAAGTGTTTTCATGATGAATATGAGAGCATGGATGCACGCAGTAATGAAGACCCTTTCTAGAACCAAATAACGGGAAGGGACATACTATAATTTAAGAACAATATCATCCCAGAGGGGCTAGTTCCGTTGAAAAATATGTTTGACAAAAATGACGTGGATAGAAATCACAAGATCATTGCAAATGATGAGGATGTCAAAGAATGCAACATCGGGACTGAGGAGAACCCAAAAATAATCAAATTGTCGAAAACGCTCAGTATATAGATCAAAAAGGACTACATCAAGCTCATGAAGGATTTCCCAGAAGTTTTCTCTTGGAGTTATGATGACTTGAAGGTGTATGAAACTAAAGTGATACAACATGTCATCCCTCTCAAAGAAGACCAAAGGTCATTCAAATAGAATATGCAATGGATAAATCCCCTACTGTTGTTGGTAATCGAAAAGGAGGTAAAGAAACTCTTCGAATCTAAAATTATTGTTTCTTTAAGGTTTTCTAAGTAGGTGGCCAACTTGGTACTAGTTAGAAAAAAGAGTGGTGAGATAATATTGTGTGTGGACTTCTGAAACTTGAACAAAGTGTCCCTCGAGGATCACTACCCTCTTCCTAAAATGGACTATATCTTGCAAAAGTTGGTGGGGTCCCAGAAGATGTCCATGTTAGATGGTTTTTTGGGTTATAACCAGATCATGGTACACCTAGATGATAGGGAAAATATGACCTTCACGATGCCATGGAGGACATTCATGTATGCCAAGATGCCTTTCGGCCTGATGAACGTTGGTGCCACTTTCCAAAGGGAAATGGACATAACATTTGCTGATGAAAAGGACAAGTTCATTGTGATCTATCTGAATGACATCAAGGTATACTCTACCTTCGACGAACAACACCTCAAGCATCCGAAGAAAGTTTTCTAGAAGTGTAGAAAATTCGACATATCACTGAATACGAAGAAAACACATTTTAGGATGGAAGAAGGGAAGTTGTTGGGGCACATTATCTCAAAAGAGGGAATTAATATAGACCCCAGCAGGGTTGAAGGAATCTTGAAAATAGACACTCTTCGTAGTAAGAAGGAAGTGCAATCATTCCTGGGAAAGGTAAACGTTTTGAGAAGATTCATCCCGAACCTGGTAGAGATTATAAAATATATCACCTACATGCTCAAAAAGAGGAACGAGATCAAGTGGAACCCAGAAGCCAAGAATTTATTTGGATATATCAAGGTGGTGCTGACTAGAGATCCTATGCTATCTAGTCCAAACTTCATGAAATATTTCATCTTGTTTTCATTCACCTTAGACATTACGATTGTCGACATATTGTTGTAGAAAGACAAGTAGAAATTTGAGAATCCCATAGCCTATTTCATCTAAACGTTGAGGGATGCTCGACTAAGGTACAACATTTTGGAGAAACAATCATACACCTTAGGGAATGCCCTAAACGAGTTCATAACGTACATATTACACTCCCACATTATCGCTTATGTGCCCAACAATTCGGTTAAGGATATCCTGACTTAGACTAACCCATAGGGAAGGAGAGGAAAATGGATAGTGGCCATGCTAGAATATGATCTCAAAATCAAGCCCATGAAGTTTATTAAAGGTCAGGGCCTTGCAAATTTGATGGTGCAGTCGGACTGTGACGTTGTAGGGATAAACTTCATCATTGATGGGATAAACTTCATCATTGATCTGTTAGAGAATCCTCAAGAAGAAACAATTTTGTAGGTATCTCAGGATTTCGTAAATTCATCGTGGTATACAGACATCGTATATGTGCTAAGGAACCTACAAGCCCCTCTGGGTTTAAGTAAGACCAATGCCAGATTTCTAAAGCTCAAAGCAGTTAAGTTCTACATCCTGGATAGTTCACTATAGTGAAAATATCCCAGTGGGATATTGTTGAGTTGTTTGCTGGAAAACGATGCAAAGCGAGCCATAAAATAATTTCACAAAGGCGATTATGGAGGGCACCATTACTGGAAAACCACCATGCACAAAATCCTGAGAGCGGGTTACTATTGGCCTACAATCCTCATGGATGTATATAAAGAAGTCTCCAACTACCACAGGTGTCATATTTTCGACAGGAGAAGGAAGTTGTAGCCCTTGCCACTAAATTTGATCTCATTCGAAGCACCTTTCATGTAGTGGGGTTTGGATTTCATAGGGGAAATAAATCTTCCATCCTCAACTGAACACAAATGGATACTCAAGGCCACAAACTACTTCATGAAATGGATAGAACTGGTCTCCATGAACCAAGCTACCGATGTGATCGTCATCCAATTTCTAGAGACAAATATCTTGTCGAGATTCATATGCCCTGTCAAGATCATAACCGAAAATGTGGTCGCATTCAAGTCCAAGAAGATGGAGAATTTTTGTCAAGATTACAATATAACCTTGGGGAATTCTACAACATACTACCCAGAAGAAAACAGGTTAGCAGAATCATCAAATAAAAGCCTGACCAATATCATCAAAAGACTCCTGAAAGACAATAAGAAATCTTGGCATAAAAACCTTATTTATGCACTATGGGTGGACCGGGTTACCACCAATAATTCTATCTCAATGTCACCTTTCCATATTGTATACAGCGGGGACGCAATTTTCGGTACCTCACTAGGGATGCCCATCAGAACTTTGTTGCAAGGGTAGGAGGCTGAGCCAGATGATGCACAGAGGAGAATAAATCAACTAATTCACACACAACAAATGAGGGAACAGGTGTACAATTGATTGTAGCTCCACCAGGAGAGGATGAAGAAAGCCTTCAACAAACATTCCAAGAAAGAGGAGTTTCAATTTGGGGATCTGGTTTTGAAATGGGACACGTGAAATGAAGATAAAGGAAAGCACAGAAAGTTCGACAATATTTGGACAGGTCCTTTTAAAATCAATGCATATCGTGGAAATAATGCTTATTTTCTGGAAGAATTAAATGGATATTTCGTTGGTTGGGGGCCTGTAAATGGCAGCTTCCTCAAATGCTATATGATGAAGTAAATTGCATTTGAGTAACATACCACTGTGAATAGTCATTTTGTTTTGTGTTGATTAAATAGTCAACAGAAAATTGAGCCCGAGGTGAAGGCCTTGAGAATTTATGTTGAGTCTATTTAGGAACTACATCGATTGGTTTAGGTTGCATCTTGATTTTTTTCACATGTCATCATATGTCTAAAAACTAAATGAGGCCCAATGGTCAGGAACCTGGTCTGTTGTTCTTTGCTACATCGCAGGGAAGATAGCATCCTCGTTGGAGCTAGTTGTTAGTGCTACCTTTTTTATTTAGTTAGGATCATTTTAGTCGAGTCCTGGCTTGTGTGTCAAAGTACATGTGGTGAGGTTCTTAACAACAGAAAGTTTGAAGTCATCAAGTGGCCGGTTGGCCATTAGAAATAGAAAGGGATGTTAGAGTTGAAACATGTGTAAATGGTACAGGTATGTCGTTCCCAGAGAGTCAGTTCATATTAAAAATGGAGCTACTACCCACCCTAGGTTGAGTCAAGTATTTAATAGAAGTCATGTTGGCAAGTGCAGTAACCATTATCAGCTCATTATGAAGGTTGGGAGAATAAAAAATTGTGGCATTCGTATCATGTATTCCCTACAGCCCTTATCGCATGTACTTTACACGCTGGGATGTGCTATGGAAAATCTGTAGTTTGATTCAAAACATCTAGTCGCCATGAATTCAATATTCCTTGGCATGATTTCTCCTTCATCCCGATCTGTTATAAATTCCAGATGCTATGCACCCATTTTATTCGCCAAATCAGATTCATTCTCTATCTATAAATTTTCTTGCAAGCTCGGGTTGATCGAATTCTCTGCCTTGGGCATTCACCCGATCCACTGCGCGCAAGATAAATAGTGGTTGCACCATGGCGACCTCCCAAAACATAAGGAAGGGCATGCGAAGTGGTGGAATCTCCAGGCTCGAGCCCTAAAGAGACTAGGATTTGTTCTCACTTGCAACAGGCATCCCCAAGGATACAAAGGGAGTTTTCCCTTTACCCGCAGAAACAATGATATCACATAGAACAGAACCCAGAGTGGAAGGACTTGCACAAGAAGGAAATATATTAGAAGCCCTGCCTCCCCAACAATAGATATATTAGAGAAGGGGCATGCTAAAGAAGAATAAGGAATCTAGGGAAACCTGAATCCCAGATGATCTGTGCACAACATCAGTTGTTGAAAAATTACTTATGTGTGTTGTTCGACTAGAACCTGTTGAAAGTACAGGCCGAGAAAGTGGGAGAAGAACGAGGAGGATGGATGTCATGGGTAAAAATGATCAAGATCCATCTCAACAGCTGAAGCAGGCAAAACTATCTATCGTCGAAATTTACCAGGAAAACTGGGAGCTGAGACAACAACTAGCGACAAAAACCATTGAAGTGTCAACAGTGCAAGGCCATGAAGGGGGTGTGACGTGGCTGAAAAGACAACTCATAGATGTGCAATATATAATCGTACGGTTGCGCAAACAATAGAGGATTTCAGAAGAAAGGTATGCGAAGAATTCCAGAGAATGTGAAGCAGTCGAGGAGAAAGCCCACACATCTCTCGCCACTGAACAAAAGAAACAAGATTAGCTGAGTTCATTCCTGTATCCACAAACAAAAAAAATATTGACATTTTTTAAGGATACATCACCCTAAGACATTTTTTTATTTGGTAATAGCCATGACAGTTAGTAGCCACTTTCCACGCACAATCCCCCAGCAAATGAGTGTGTGATAGAAATCAAATCCATTATAGCAGATAACAGGATTCTGACAAACACTTGTTCATTCAGATATTTGATCGAAGGAAATCATTAACACGTCACTATATAATGTCAATACCTGGTCGATAATTGAATCCCTGTGGTGGATTACAGATAGTCATGATGTAGCCAAATGTATTTTTTGTCTATTTTTGGAACAACGTCATGCGAAGAGTCATTTAGCACAGATATTCAGTTTCATGGGTGATTTTAGGGGCGAAATTTCACTCATGGGAGAAATTAGGGGGTTTGGAATTTTGGTTGGGCGAATTATTTACATGGAGTGGTTTGAGGGATTTGCAAATATATAGCCCCAAGTTTATTTTCAAAAATTTATATATATAACCCTTAGCCCATGGATATTTGTGAGGGAAGAGCATGGAAATCCATTTTTGCCCCTTAAAATTCGAACTAGATCCTCCCATTCGCCCCGATTTTATGGTAAAGGCAATGATTTTGAGGTATTTCGCCTCCATTTTCTGGTAATGGAAATGATTAAGAGATATTTTTCCCTAATTTTATGGTACCAGCAATGATTCAAAGGTATTTCTCCATGGGTGCCCTCAAATCAGGAGTGGAGAGGCCCTACAACTGCCTTACCTTACCTACATTGAAGGCCAAGTGGAAAGAGTAAACAATGGACTATTTGTCTTAGAGCAAGATGAGTTGCAAATTTTCTTGTATTTTGTTATAACTTGTGTCATTTTCTCTCTAGTTATTTGGTTATTTTTCTAATTAGGTTTTTCTTCTTCATTTTTGTTACAAGTTTTTTCAATATGAAAAGCATAAATACTAGCATCAAATCACCAGTGTCTATGGGGACTAGGAAACCCTGCAAAAGACTAGAGAAGTGCACCCTCTGCAGGAGCATTCAAGTATCCATATGGACACATATGTGTTTCAGAATTATGGACACATATCTATCAATAATTCCTTTAACTCATTTAAGTCTAACACATGAAGTAAAACAAACTAAATTGGGGCATTTTGTTTGTCTCTGTGTCTAATTAGGGATTTTGCAGGTTTTGGACACCAAAGGTTAAACAACTATTACCAGACCTTGTCGATGCACAAGCACAACGAGAAGCATCCTTGAGAGAAATATTGCAAGGTCTGATTAGACAATTTTGCGAGCACCATAGCATATGGAATGGCATTGTTAATGTGGTTGCAGGTTTGTCTTGATTGTCCTATTTTTATATTTAAAAGTTTAAGCAATTTTCTTAATCTTATGAGACAATTTTAATATAAAAATGAGAAGTTGCCTACAATTACCATTGTATAGCCAGTAGCGAGAGGTGTTTTATGATGACGAATGTTTCATAGTGACTTTAAAAAAAAGTATCATTGGTTAACTTGGGATGATCAGAATTAAATTATAGGATGCAACTAGTTATAGGTAATTCTTATAACAATGCAAATTTCTTATCCATATTTGAGATTTGATGGATGCATTTTACAGAATGAATTTCAACATTATTAAGAATTCAACCTTGAAACCTTTTACGACTTTTCTACCTCTTATACGATCTTAGAGTACTTGATATACAATTTATGAAGTAGAATATGCATATACATTTATATGACTTGTTACACAATATTTTTAGGTTGAATGTTGTGCATTGTTATTTTTTCTGTACTTGATATATTCACTTATACATTGTGAATATTTAATAATAAACATAGGGGCACTATTTAATAGGTTGTTAGACACCACTTGTGAATAGGTATCTAGTTGGTGGTGTAATTGGTAAGTTGTATTGTCATATCGTGAGTATTATTAAAGTTAATATATAAGAAAATGTCAATTGAAATACAATAAGAAAAGTAATGAATAGAACACGATTGGAAAGACTTCCAATACAAACTAATTTTGTTTCCATTTAATGTGAGGTGGAGAATGAGTGCTCTTCTAATTCCATGGATGTTGATTGGAGACTAAGACAAAGTGTAATATGAAACCTTGAACAAACATGGAGAAGGGTGATAAAAAAAATTTGGAAACTTATATTTACAGAAAAATATTTACAAATAACAGTACAAAACATTGAAGGGAATATACAATGGGCATCATAAACTCTTCCTCAAATCTTCTAAGACTAAAATAAAATCAGAATAATCAGTTGGATCAAAATATTGGGCATTTTGATCAACATAGCCCCCTTAGCTAGGAGTTGTTGGCATACCTCACTCCTCCACTTAGAACAAAAGGAAAACAAAGAGCTGTCCTCGTGATAGAAAGTAGAGTTACACATGTTTTCCATAAAATGAATAAGGTTGGGTCTTGCAAGCATTTCCATATCCGATATTGTAGTATGAAGTAGAGAGTGACAATTTTCAAACAATGAAGAATTCCATTAAATCCTTCCTTGAAGGAACACTATATATTGATCCTCAATATAAATCCAACAATTTGGTAAATTGACACTCTTAGAAAATATGCTTCACAATCTTCGAGTGATGGAAGATAGGTAAAAGGTCTCGAGGGGCTTCCACATTCAAACATACGAGATATCATTTTTTAAGATTATTTGTGTAGAGTATGTCATTAATCTATGACCATATCCATGAGAATTAGTTGCAAATGACGAATTTCATAGATTAGTGACTCACTCTATGTAGATAATCCCCCCCCAAAAAAAATTATAAGACAAAGGTCATCAGAATGTCCACACCTGGCCAATCGGGCCTTGGATGGAATGCCTTGATAGACTACTAATCGAGTAAAAACTCTCAGCCTATAGGAAAGTCAAACATACCAAAAAATTGTGAAGTCTATGCACCAAAACATCAATTCAGTATGAACTTTATATTTTAGGTGTCGATGCATTCAAACTGGGTTTAATTACTACAACTTGGCATATATGATGTTTTTAATGGAAACAATTTAAAACTCTATGTTCTTTAATTTAGAAGAACAAGTTGAGGTTTTCATTCCCAAGAAAATGTTTTGGAAACTGAAGAACCACCTGTGGAAGAAATTTTTTGGGGTGTAAAAACATGGATCACTAGAGGGAAACAAATTACATCCTACTTAGGGGGAAGAAAATGCAGTGTACTTTCTAAGAAAATTGGCTTACTACTATTGATTTCCAACATTAATTTTTTCCTTTTTGGCAAAAATTGGGTTTTCTTATTAACAGGTAGTTGCGGGAGGTATTAACCTCCAAGTGTAACCTTTGTACTTAGAGTAGAATATTCTAGGAGTAAGAGAACCCTTAAACAAATGTGTGAAAAATCTAGAAGAGAATTCAGCCTAAGGAGAATATTATTAAAGTATTCAAAGGATCTAGAAAGAAAAGTCAACCCTAGTCACTTGGAAGGCTAATATAAATAGGGAGGCGCCTAGCTCATTTGGACACACTCTCTCTCAATCAGAGACAATGCGCAAGTCTAAGGAGGAGAAACTAGGGCGCATGTCTAAGGAGTAGCAGTGGTAGAAAGGGTGCAAGTCTAAGGAGTAGCAGTGGTAGCTAGAGCGCAAGTCTTTCTAGTATATTCTTCTTATGCGCTTATCTTGGTAAAGGTACGCTTTATTGGTATTGTGTTGTTGTTGTAAAAATGGTGTTGTTGGTTAGGGTTTATCTGTTGATTCTAGTGTGGACTTGCCAGAATAATTCTATCTAAAGGTTATTATGCTCAGGGGTGGCATAGTGAATGCCTATGGTTGGGTGACAATGATGTGACATTGTCTATGGTTAAATGAGCATATCAAAATTTTAACACGATTTCAGAGCCAGTTTCCTTTGTAACAGTCTAACCGCTGGAAGGAATATCCTCAGTTTCCTCCATTTTCAAGCTCATTGAGAACTTACTAAACCCATCAAGAAGGTTTTCTAAGTAGGGAACACCTTTCTCCCTGATCAAATCTACAAAATACTGAAGTTGGAAAATTAGGTTTCCTCATAAAACCCTAGGTCAAGGCATCTGGCATATAAAGGCTAGGGGAAAATGGTTATCAATATTAAGCTTGATGAGAAGCTTGAGGGTGTTGATAACTTCTGAGCATGGAAGTATAGAGTGATGTTCATTCTAGAAGAAAATGATCTAGAAAATTTTATTGAAGAAGAAGTTGCAAAGCTAGAGGGAGATGAAGCTAAGGAAAAGCACAAGAAGAATATGGTTAAGACAAAGAGGATCATTGCAGATTCTATAAAGGATCACTTGATCCCACATACTTAATTATCTACCAGGTTTAGGAATTATGGACACGTTTGTGTTTTAAAATCAATATGTAGGACACAATACTTTGTATTTGGGCTTTACAGCTTATGGATATATTTGTGTTTTTGGATTGATATAAAACATGTTTATGTCATTCTCACTGGCAAGTTCCTTTTAATTTTCAATATGTCACATTCTCTTATGTTGACAATCTTTGTCCCATAGAATATTAAAGGTTTTATTGTATCATTATCATGGAAATTTGAAAATTAGATTCCAAGAAACTAACGACCCAGATCTTTTGTCCTCTAGAAGACCTTTCCAGTGACTGTAATATGAGCAAATTTGGAATTTGAGGCTAAAAGCTACTATACTTTTGAATTTGGCAGTTTGTTATCTTTCAGCCAATTTGTTCCCATAGTCGGACTGAACTAGAAATTTATTGTCCCGTCATAGAATTCTCATATGTTCCTCCTCCCACATGCAAATAATTTTTTAACTCTTTCATATATATATTTCCCAAGAAACACTGTGAGCAAGAACCAAAGCATCCAAGCCACTTGCATTAAAAATTTTGTACGAGGACCTTGCAATTGCCTTTTCTTTCCTCTAAATAAACACAACTCATTTCCCGTGTTACAACCATTTGAATAAGTTGATCAGTTGTCCAAATTGGCCTTCCATCCTGCACTTTAATCACTTCTACCTCAAGCAAGGGTCCAGAGGTCCTCATTGACACCATTCCATTGATACAAGCAAGGTCAGTATGAGATCAAGCTCAATGCACTCCACTTGACTAAGATCCAAAATTATGAACAAACTAATCTATTACATATATTCAAGAATCAGATCCTATTTATTAGGGATTGAATCCCTATCCTAAAATAGGTCTTCGACAACCCCAATAGTCTTCCTAGATGATGATCATGCCTTTCTAGAACCCTAACTGACATCTAGACCCTGATCTGTTAATCCTTCAACCGAATAAGAGTTTTACTTTGAATTTTCTTCTAAAGAACAAAAAACTGCCCTGTTGGCAGCGCAACACACTGTAAAAGTGTGCTCTACACTACCAACTTCTTGTAGCTTACATTTCTAGACAGTTTCATCAAAATTATTCTAGGGTGAGTTAAACATTGACCAATCCTTTCTCCACCTGATAAAAACCTCTAGAAAAACCATCTTTATACAACATGAATACTTATCATTCCATTGACTCATGTTATTTCCAACTTTCTTTGTTCAATAGCAAAGTATGCATTTGTAATTTCTTAGGTATTTTGGAATACCTGTAGCTTTGTAATATTTTGACCTGTGTATCTGAAAACTGTTGCATATCAATACTACAGACATTGTATTTGCCTTTGTAGTCTCTTGCCTGAAATGAACATACCAAACCCTAAAGGAAAAAATAGATTTTTTATGTCTCTGTATGCTTCTGTAGACATAGAAAATCATCAACCCTTCTAAAAGCATAATGGTTTACCTAAAATACGCAAGGACAAGCTTCCATCTGCCAATAGAAGTGATGCTTTATTTTTCTTGACATTCTTTATTGACATTGTAACCAACTTGGAAATGTGATCCACACCAACATCACAACCCTAGGGACCAACCATCATTGCAAAACAGGTAGTCATGTAACCAGCGCCTGCAATGAATAAAAAAGGTTAGGAGTCATATAAAGAATGCACCACCAATTTTTTCCCAAATATAAATTTAGTAAGAAGCACTACCCCACGGTTGTAATTCATGGCTGCATTAATCTTTCATAACAAATAGTTATAGACAAGTAATTCCATGGAAAAAAGAAGAATGCAGTTATGGCAAGGTATCATAGTTCAGTTCACTTTCCAGCTAGATATTATCAGTTATGGTTTGGTTGAAAGGAACTAGAAATTAGTTTTGATAGGCACTATGGTAAGAGTTTTGTAATATAACAAGTATAAGTTAAAACTATGGACCATTAAATGACCATTGAATCTTGGGATGAAAAATAAATCTTCCACATGAATAAATTTCACTATGCACTAGTTGAATATGATGGATCAAGTATTTCTAGAAAAATAACAATTTATGAGTGTTCACTACATAAACATCAATTTCATCAGAGTTGGGATGTGAAGTTACTCTAGATTTTTTAGTATAGCACTACCATGCCATATCACTCAAATGGCATGGAGACTAAACTCAACTGGAGAATGAAGTTGAACATTTCAAAGGCCAACAATTGAGGAAGCTTCAACAATAGCCAAGAAATATTGGCAGGGGAGCTCAAGTGTGACCAAGAGTAGCTCAAAATGTGTAGCTCTAAGTACCATTCATGGAAGCCAAGAAAATGGACCATTGTCTACATTTTGTCTTCTAGTTTGCATTTAAATAACTCCACAGTTACTTTTTTCATCGTCCACTTTTCTCTCTAAGTGAACACTACCAAACAAACATACCCATTCTCATGCACCTACACCACTGTAAAAGGCTTCACTAAAGTTCAATTTCCTAGGTTTATCATTGATGAGAAACCTACCATTAACTTTAAAACTAGAGAACCAGGCTTCAAATGATTTCTTCAAGTGCTTATTATGATGATGTTTCCATCTTTTTTGAACAACATCTATTGCTAATAAGGCATTTTTCATCAAAATGAAAAAAAGCACATAACCTGTCTTAAAGACTGACTTCATCATCAAGGCTAGCAACAATGGAAACTCCTAGGTTTAGAAAAGGAAATTATAATGGAATGACCACTCCTTGAAATCACATTAATTGAAATGGAGTACTTGTAGTGGTTACATATAAGATGTCTAGTATGTTCACAATGTTGTTGACAACCTCTCTTCTCAATTCACTCTTCAATTTGACAAGTACAATTGACTACATAAAAAACAACAATCTTAGTTGTAGATTTTGCTTGACCATTAGAAATGGTTTTAGTTTTTGAAATAGGTATGAGATTTGGAAATGGCACTTTCAAAATTTAAGAAATCAGGAAGCATCGTGTATATATATATATATATATATATATATATATATATATATATATATAGAGAGAGAGAGAGAGAGAGAGAGAGAGAGAGAGAGAGATTTTATTAGTATGTCCACAAGGCCAAACAATCTATGGGATGGAAACGTACATCTTTAAAGGTCATGCCTTGCTAAACTTAGAAGTAAAAAGCATGACAGTAAAAATAATTGTGAGGGATAAGAGTGAAGGAGGATGTCATATGAAGGTATGACCTCAATACATCATTAGAGTGCAGAGACGTCCTATGAAGGTATGTCCTTAATACATCATTAGAGTGCAGATATGCTTATCATTTATTGAAATTGTAACATTAAATACCATCATAAATCATTGTGAATCTGTTGTTTATGTCTGAGATTTTCTAGTTATTGTATTTTATTCAAGACAAATTCAATGCATGCATACAACAAAAGTTTAGTTCAACATTTATGATTTAAATCTTCTTAAAACATTAATTTCCTTACAGGATGAGACCATTCAGGACACTAGTTAGGTGGCTGCCATCTGCCATTTAAACTTGAAAGCTCTTAAACAATTTATCTTCATATTGGAGAAATTAGTCAACCACTAACTATACAACATGGCCAAAATAAATACACAAGCAACGAATCCCCTCAACTAATTTATAGGCATAAAACAAAAGCAAAATCACATTGCCAAAGCTTATATGCATGCTAAGAACACAGATTGCGTTGAGGTAGATATATTTGAGAGAGTCACTTCTGACCAAAAGATAGAGGTTTTGCTTGTTGTCAAGGATGGATTCCATGATCTAAACAAAAGAAATAAAGAAAAGAGAATACACCGGAAATAGCACGTGTAAATTATTTTTTATGCATACTGTTAAAACAAGAAAACAAGAATACCTCTTGGTAAAGAAACTGCAACAGATTAATTACCGCTAATTGAGAAGATCAATATAAATAAGTTTAGAACAAAAGAAAGTCTATTTGGTGTTGTTAATATGGAGAATACTCAAACCACATATATATTAGATGAATACCTATTTCAACACTAGAATCAACCCCTTTGAAATAATAGTGACACATTGTGGCCTCATGCTTATGCATAGGAAGGCTAGTTTGTTGTTGTTGCCTTACCTTATTGTTTGCTTCGTATAGGTGTACAAAATAAAATGCATGGTGGCTTTAATCATATAGGTTTTTGTCTTGCAATGGTTCTATTTAATATTTATATTTTCAAGACGTTTCTTTGAGGATAGAGATGATATTTAAGAATGATTTATGCAAAGCGTAGCCTGCTGTCCAAAAAGGTGGCAGAAAGGTGTTTTTCATGTGGTATTTTGACTTTTTCGCCTCCCAGACTTAACCAAAATTTGAATCCGGGAGGTCAAAAGTGATGTAAAAGTCATGAGAAATCTGAATATGTAAGTCTTTCATCGTTTGGCATCCTCCATCAAAAGTGTAGCATGCCCCACGCTACGCTTTATGCAGGCTTGCTATAAATTTCCTTCCGAAATTTTGAAAAATAGGGTTAAGTTATCCCTTTGTATATATTAATCTGAGATAGCTGTGTAAAAAGTGAGAGAGGTTATTTTATATGAAGATGTTTTTTAGATAAACCTCTCTCAGTTTCCCAAAATTCTTCTCTAGTTTTTCACAATATTTTATGAAAAAAGATATCTAAAACAGGACTTTGCACAGTCAGAAAAATAGGTTGTGAAGATGTGAAGATATCTCTCATTCTGTAATACCTATGTAAAATATGAAATAGTTTATTGTAATTTGTCATCTTAGAAACACAAACCTCCTCTAGTTTCTCAATATGCATCTCTTATTGGCCACACTCGATTCGTAAAAAAGATGACTAAAAAAGCCATTTTTGCAAAATGTGCCTTCAAATATTTTTGGAAAATGAAGTGGAATGATGGGTTAGCAGTTTCCTAAATTATTGAGAAAATGTAGGGGGGTAGGGGGTAATGTTAGGGGGTATGGGTAATGGCCAATGCTTCATATTTTTAACCACCCTATCCCAATAAATGGCAGCTTATTTGTTTTTTTCTTTTGCAACTTTTGTAGGAAGAACGCCAACTACTTAGACATGTAGCTCCTATTTTTATTCAACTCATTAGAGTAACCAAAATATGTAGCAGATTCTTTGAAAGGCTTGGCTTTAGAGTGCATTCTATGCTTCTACTTCTATCCTTGTCACAAGTTTTGGGCTTAATAACATTTTGATATGCCTCTTCCATGGTCAATGAAGATTTTATATCACATCTTCTTGCTAAAACTACAAGAATCTTCAAGTTCAACCAAGTCAATTTCCTTGTCTCTGCTCCTCAGCCGTCCAGATCAAAGAATGATTATGGTTGTCACCAATTGAATGGACTGACACCTTTATATTCTGGGAAAAAGCATGTAAAAATGATAACCCCTTGATTCTATTTACCATGTGAATAATATAGATTTGGCCAAAGGAATATTTAGCCAAGAAAATAGGCCTCAACGAGTATTACTTGTTGGTTGTTTAAAGTGTTAGGACATGGCTGAATAGGTCTATTTATAGTGCCTTTACTACCACCTAAATCAGGACTGAAATATATTTCTACAATGCTACAATGTTGGATTTGCATGCAAGTTTTTAACAAAATGTCAAAACTAAATGTAAGATCATGGAATGCTATGATTGTAGGTTACACCCAGAATGGGAATTGCACCAAGACCTTGAAACTTTTTTATCAATTGCAAGTAGAAAGGGTAAAGCCAGATTTGATAACTTGGAGTGTTATGATATCAAGGTGTGACCATAATGGATATGTGGATGAGACCTTCCAGATTATGCAGAAAATGCAGCTAAAACTTGGAAGGCTATGGTATGCATGGGAATGGATGCTCCATGATTCTGTTTTAGAATTCTAGATAAAATCTTCTCCAGTTTTATGATTTGAACCCATTCCTCAAGAACATGTACTATTTTTTCACTTTCCTTTCATTTTTCACTTGAAAAAATCAATTATTTATTATCATAAATATTTGTATATTTAGTATTTTGAGGTGGGATGTCCCTTGTGGTATACTATATTCTTTGTATAAGTTGTAGAGAGAATTTTTCTAATAGAATTTGTCATAGATATCTCCCCATATCCCTAATTATCTGAATGTAAGTTTACTTTTTGGTTGTTAATTTATGTTACATATATATTCCTTTTACAAAACTCTACTCTATTTTCTAACAAATGTTATTGTTATCCACTATTTTGTATGAGGATAGATAACAAATTTACAAGGGTGATATCAGATTAATTGATGAATATGCTTGGATTTGTTTCCATGGTTTATTGTGATGATCTTTGAAGTCGATAGGTTAGTTGATCTGACAATATTAAGAGTGGCGAATTTATTCACTTTTCCAAATCTGTTTGTGCTATGCGGATGGATTGGGTGGCAACATTCTCATCACTAGTGTGTGCGCCTCATGAAGGTGCATTTATAGCATGTTTAGTATTGAATTCCTGCAAATAGAAGTTGTTGTTGGATCTCAAATTCTAGTTGTCATGACTTTCATGAGTCATGTTGGTTATTCAATTTTAAGATCTATTGTCACGGACCTACCAGAAGGATCCAAATAGAGGAGGATGGTGTAAGTTACAAGACAGAATAGGGGTATCACTTCCATAGCTATTGAGTATGTTCTAAGTTTCATAGGTCATGCCACAACTACAACACCGATGGGAAGATCATTGAGATGGAGGTAAAAAGAAGTGGCATTTATTTCTTCATTTTTATGAGAAATTAGAAATTAGTATGCACAATCACCTTCTCCATGAGACAAATCCAAATGCTCATTTTCATGTCTATGAATAAAACATATTTAAATGGTTCTATGGAGTGTTCTGTAGATTTTCTAGTAGTTGGTTTTGATTTAAGTTGCAGATCTTGGTTTTCCAAGTAAATTTTTGTTACTCCAGACTTGGTTGTCAAACTCAACGTTTTGGTAACATACATATCCAAATATTCCAAGGATGAGAGAAAGGGGAACAAAAAGAAGAAACAAGATCTTTGTAGGACTTATGACACCCATGTAATTCTTGTGTCTCTATTGTTTCTAGCTTCTATAAATCATAAGCTATTGATGGAAGGTGAAAGTCAACTAGGGACCTGTGATGATGTTACAATCATTCTTCAACATGAGGATGATCAAATTCCCCATTAGGTCACAAACATCTCTTGAAGGACTACTATGTACATTTACTACACAATATGCTAAGGCATTGACATCATTTCAAATCTGAAACAATTACTCTGACCTATTTTATAATGTAAGTGTAGAGGAGTAGAGAAATTTTTCATTGATCTTGAGCCAAACACAAAAGTCATTGAGGAGGTTTTTCCTTTCATAAACTATGAGCACATTTTGAAATATCATTGAGGAGGTTTTTCCTTGCATAAACTATGAGCACATTTTGAAATATTGAAGGCACTTTACGTAGACATTGTATACTCATTGAGGGCACATGAATGGAGGCATGGTATTGGGTTTTCCATTGCTTGAGATGGTTTCTATTCTAGTAGCAGTCATTAAGTGGATATTATACATGGGTTCCAACCATCACAATCCTTTTGGCAGCTCATTTGAAGGCTTATTGGACTCTCACTGAAGGTGCTTATTACAAGACTAAAAATAAAAACAAATTCAGAAAGGTTGACCCATGCCAACTAATTTTATGGCTGACCCATGTTGAGAAATGATATAGATTCAACCCATGATTACTAGTATTTATATGCAAGTATAAGGGTATTTGTGTTGTTCATTATGTGGAAAATTTATCTTTTGTGCCTTTCAAGTTTGTCTTGTCCCTTTCTTTGTATTTCTAGCCTAGAAATCAACATATGAACAAATTTTAAGAGAATTTAGGAGACCTGTAGTAGTGCCATTATTGACGAAATTAAAGCCCATTTTTTTTGAGCCACCTTATCAAATTGCAAAACTTGTACTATGCAAAAAATTGGATCTTGCTCTTTGGGGTCATCACAGGTTCTCAAAACACCTAAAGATGCTACAAGATGCAATATCTTACAGGGGTCGAAGTCCACAGTTTAAGGAAGCATCCTTCTTGATGGTTGTTTAGAGTTTTGTTATTGCATATTCCATGGGTTAATCACCAAAGATAGAGAACACTATTCCTAAGAAAGGATATCTTAAAAAAAAAAGTAGTCCATCAAATTGCACTACACATCACAGGTGTAACACATTCTTTTATGATCTAAACAATCATCATTAAGCCTGCAAAGAGAGTTATCTTCCTTGAAGAGGTCTTAGGGTTTAATTTATGCAGGTCTAGTGGAGGAAGGACATAAATAATTTGATTGCACGAGTTAATATTATTGTATCATGCCAAGTTTGGAGCACTATTCTTTCATCGTCGACCTAATACTTGTGTTTTGGGTGCATTTATTAGGGTTTGTAGAATCTCTAATTAGAAACCTTTTTCTTCAGAAACCAAAGCTAACTCGAATCTCTAATCAGGTACATGAAATATGGCATTTTCTTGGATTTCTGATCATTTAAATCTGACCCTAAAATCTGTAGTCGGGTTGTCACTTCATCATTGATTATCGATCTTCTACCAATAGGATCCCTTTCCAGTGTATCTTAGGTCTTTTTCTACTTCTCCAAAACTTGAAATTTCATATGTCAAAGGGCTTCTAGATCCATAGTTCAATTGCATGCCATTATTTGTTTCTCCCTTCCCAAGGTAGAGAACATAATGTGAAGGTTCTTAAGCTCAGTGAGTTGTGCTGAAAGCTCCTTCTATAGTTTCTTATTTTCTTGTTGTGCATGTACAAGCTATGTATGCAAAGAATTAATCATCACCCTGCTCTTCCATACATCTGTTACGTTCACTTGATAATTAGGGGATTTTCATTCCCATCCATTTCATCAAAAAACTAAGACATTTCTATTGATATGATGTGAGATGTGAAAAAGGCACCATCATCAAATAGAGGAGAATATAGACCATTATCGTCTTTGAGAACCTATGGTGAAACCAAGCTTGGAGAGGTACTTATAACCACTACAACAACATCATCAACATAATTTAACCTTCCATCCATACGATCTTCCTAACTATTGATTAGCTGCTTTACGATGGAATGAATTCTCTTGGAAGTAAGTGCTCTTAATCTATTCATAATCCTGCCAATAGAGGTTGTCTTAAAAAATGTCTACAAAAAATTGCATTAACACCAGTAGAATGAACATTTTCCTCTGTCACCCCTTGTTTCCACAATTGAGACTCGTGACAAGGATTCCAAAATGTTGGAAAGCATAGTGTCCCTCCATATTTGACTGTGTGCCTTTTAGTCTCACTTTCAGAGTTGTAATTTGAGGTGCTTGACATCCGATATATCACTTTGATTACCTGGCTCTTCATCTTTGAGGATTTTACTTCTTATCACCTATGCTCGAAAGGGAAAAAACCACTCAAAAAATAGTTTTGAACAATGAACAGTCGCTATTAGATTTATTACCTCTTCGTACCTTTTGACACATGCATTCGAGATACAAAACCGTGATATACAGTCTTGGATATCTCTCCTTGACATGTGGATACTTTTCATTTCAAATCCCAGCTCCACTCATACCCAACTAGTATTCCATGGAAAGCATTCATTAAGACACTTGGCATTGTTATGCACTGGGCAATTGCATTTCCTCCTTCGTGGCTTAGGGCTTGAACGAGACTTGGTGCTTGGTCAATGTGTCAGGCTTTGATGAATGCTTGAAACTTGCACTAGCAGTATCGAAACCTAACAGCCAATGCATACAGGCCTGGGCACCTTTAATTTATGCAATGAACGCCATTATTTTTGCCATAATATCATGAGGAAGTCGCTCGGTTCTCAGGAAATCCTCTATATCTTGGCGTTTTGTTGTCAAATTGGCACTTGCGCATTCATCTAACAATTGATTAAACTCTGGACACTGGACATCTCTTTCAACATCTGTGTATTGATATTTATACCTACGCACTGAGATCTGACCTCTAAATAGTGAATGCAAGGGTTGACATAACTCCCGATGCCTATGAGGTTCGCATTTTGCCATTTTTTTTTTTATCACCAGGATATATCCCACATTACCCAGGAGAGAATACTTTGTTTTTTGTATATGCATCGATGATTCAATGTTCATTCGATTCGTAGTGCATAATGGCGCTTCCTTGTGGGCTCCTCCTCCATGTGACTTGATGCATGGCGCTTAGGTGCTTTGTCTCGGCTGACTTGTATTGTTTTGCTAGTTGAGATACTAACTTGTGTTGTGCGTTGGTGCAGGTTCTTTCCCTCGGTGTTGGGATCAAAATTGGAGATTGGCCTATGGGCCCAATAATTTTACTATAATAAACATAATCCTTGTAATTTTATTTTTTTTATTTGCCCAGACTTACAAAAAATTGCCCAAAGCCATATTGTTATCCAATGCCCAAAAATAAAATAAGAAAACTGCACAAAGCCATATTGTTATCCAATGCCAAAAAAAAAAATATACCATGCATATAAGCCAAAAACCTTTGATTTTTTTTTCCCTTATGTAAAGTGTCCTCAGCCCTGAGATCACATTAACCCTTTATTTTTTAAACAAACTTTAGCCAAAATTTTATATTTACATGTGACAACAGACTATATATTCCTTAAGCCTCTCCTTCCAAGCAACCTCTTTAGCTCTTTTCATTATGACCATGTTTTCATCCTTAAGATCATCGAGGAAATCTATCCTTCTCCTTGTCCTACTGGTAGATGCCTCCATTGTATCATATGCAATAGATTGCTTTCCTTTCTTGACTCTCTTCTTCTTTCCAAGAGGATTCTCAGGATCTTCTTCAAAGGTGAACTCAGACCAAAACAAAAAATACCCCCATGTTTTATGCCTTTTCTTCAGTTCTTCAATGATAAGTAATTTAATCAAACCACAATGAAAAAGTTTGGTCTCAGCCTTCAGCCTTGGCAAGATTGGCTTTGACCTTCTTAGACATTTTTATGAGGATTTGCAAAACAAAATAGGGCATATTGAGTGGTTGAGTACCTATGAAATGTTCCAATAATCTAATGTGATAAAGGGAAGTTGAATTATACCTTCCCTCACATGTTATATACCTTAGAATAGAAACCAACAATTCATTCCACTCCTTCCTTCTGTAAGCCCTTGGAACACTCTTCCCTAGTTTCCATCCTCGATGTTATGTAATCCCTTGTAACAACCTTGAAAAACAAAACCCTTGATGCTTGCAACATTGTCAAAAGGATGGATAAACTATGTTTCTTTTTCCAAATATGTAAAATGAATATATTACAGTTTAATGAACATATTTCCCTATTATTTTATATGGGTTTTATACTTTATAAATAAAATTCCAAGACTTTACAAGGTTTTATAATTCAGTGAAAAATTCGCCAAGATTTTACAAGATTTTATAATTCAGTGAAAGATTCGCCAAGATTTTACAAGATTATATAATTGACTAAAATATTCGCCAAAAAATTATATATACATATTATATAATTGATAAAATAGCCTTCTTTTTTTCCTATGTATCATGGGGATTCGCCCAATTATTATATATATAAATTTAGGGGGGGTTCTTAAAATCACCCCTGGTAAGTTTCCTAGTTTTTATGGATATTGATTAGAAGAGTAGGGAAAACCAAGTGGTGCCCTCGTCTATATATTTTATATTTTCGATGTAATCTAGGTTGGTTGGAAAAATTAGTATAGAGAGTGTCTATTGAATATAGTTTGAGTTTGATCAAAATTTAATGCAAAATTCATGAAGCTTTGATGAAAAGATTCTAATTGTAGCAGTTGGATGTATTTTTTCCTTTCTTTGTGTATGTACTTCCTGCACTCTTTATTCATATCTATTTATGTCTAAATAGGAATGTATTTTCAAACCTAGGATTCACTGCGCAGTGCCCTGGGATTCGCACCATTTAGACAAAACGTTTTCCTCAAAGTTAAACTCTGAATTAATCCTTAGCAGTGCTCCAAGTTGCTTTCTGTTTTTTCTCCCCGCCTCATACAACGATTTTAAACTGAAGATTGTTGCTTGCTTAGCCTTTATCCTCTCAATTTTAGTCACCGAGTCATTTATTTCTATCATTTTATCGAACCAACTCCATATCCTAATGTCTTACTCTCTTGCTCTAATATAACCAAAACCCATTATTTCAAAGGTGTTAAATCTAGCCAACAAATTTAAATCTGTATCCTGTGCTAAGACAGTGTCTCCCGAGAGAGCCCTTTCTAGGTCCGAAAGTCTAGTTTCACGTATCAAAGTTGGTTGAAATAGTTACCTCCACCATCTGTTTATCAGCCGAACAAATTTACAGAGTGCTAACAGAATCTATTCAAAAAATTGCAGAATTTGAGACAGAAATCCTTGACACTGAAGGAGTACACTAAATAATCCTATAGGTTGAATATCAGGTCATGCCATATAGAAGAAGATGCTAAGAAGGTTTCCATATATATAAGTGGATTGAGGTTTGATATTCAAGATGAGATCAGTCTTTTCTCTGTCTAAATAGTGGAATATTCCTACCAAACATCCCTAAAGGCAGAACAAAAGTTGGTCAAGAAGTAGAGTCAAAATAACAGAGGAAGGATTTCATCAAGAGGAAAGGGATCATCCAGTAGAGGAATATTTCAATATTGAAAGGGAGAAGTAGGAAGCTCTAACAGTTAGTCACCTAGAGGAGGAGAGTCAAGTGGTGGAAGGTTATTCTCGAGAGGTAGAGGCATAGGTAGAGACATCAAGTTTTTTACTTGTGGGAAAACATGACACATGTCTTGGGATTGTCATGAGAACAAATCAAAAAACCAGAGAAGATCTCACATTTTAGAAGCTAAGGAAGAGACTGTGAATGTAGAGGTAAGAGAAGAAACTCCTGATATGGTTGAATCATTAATGTTGAAGAGATTTTTTATTAAGGAAGAAAAGGAAAGTCATGAACCAACACAGGGAAATATTTTATTCAAAACCATGTGAAAATCAAAAGGGAAATAATGCAAGATGGTCATTGATAGTGGCAACATAGAGAATCTAGTTTCAGCAAAGATGGTGGAGAATTTGGAATTGCAGAGGATGGTACATCCTACCCCATAGAAAGTGTCATGGTTACAGAAAGGAAATCAGATTCTAGTAAGTGAACAATGTAAGGTACAAATTTATATTGGTGGTTACAAAGATGAAATAATATGTGATATCATGCCTATGGATGTCTGTCATATGTTTTTGGGAAGATCATGGAAGTATGATAGGAAATTTTTTCATGATGGAAGAAGGAACACATATACTCTTGAAAAGGATGGAAACAAGCATGCATTATTTCCACTGTAAGATGAGGGAGCCAAGGCAGAAGTTATCCCAAGTGTGTTGTTGATGAATGGAAAGGAACCATTGTAGAAATTCAAGAAAGAAGAGGTGGCATAATTTTCTTTGGTAGGTAATACTAGAGTAGTACTTACCAATACAAACTTAAAAGATTTACCTACTGAAATTCAAGCATTGTTGGATGATTTTGTTGATATCATTGTTTGATTTTCCTAATTCCTTACCACCTATAAGAAGCATTATCCATCACATATACTTTATTTCAGGAGAAATTATACCAAACAAAGCTACCTACAGAATGACACCCAAGAAGAATGAAGAGATCAAAAATCAATTTCAAGAGTCGTTGGATAAGGGATTGGTCAGAGAAATTTTAAGCCCTTGTGTGGTGTCAGTTGTCTTCAGTCCAAAGAAATAATATGGATGTTGGAAAATGTGTACAGACACAAGAGCAATTAACAAGATAAAAATCAAGTATATGTTCCATTTACCTCATATGGATGATTTGATGGACTGACTAAGTGGTGAAAATTACTTTTGAAAGATTGAATTAAAAATTTGATATCATCATATTAGGATGAGAGAGGGAGATGAGTGGAAAACAAATTTAAAACAAATTATGGTTTGTATGAATTTCTTGTCATTCCTTTTGGCTTGATAAACACACCTAGTATATTTATGAGGCTCATGCATGAAGTCCTCAAGGGTTTTATTGGAAAATGTGTAATTGTGTATCTAGATAATATTCTTGTCTGAAGCAGAACAAAGGAAGAACACTTAAGGTTTTTGAAGTTGGTATTGAGGAAATTGCAGTAGGATAAACATTTGATAACTTTGAAGAAATGTTTCTTCATGAAAACAAAGTTAGTGTATTTGGGATTTATAATCTCTCGTGATGGATTGAATATGGATCCATAGAATGTGAAATCAATCAAGGAGTGGCCTTCTCCAAGGAATATTCATGACGTAAGAAGTTTTCATGAGTTAGAAAGTTTCTACAGAACATTCATTAGAAATTTTAGTAGAATATGTGCTCCAATAGTTGAGACTATTAGAAAGGAACAACAACCATTCCAACGGATATCAGAAGTTGAAATGAGGTTTAGATTGTTGAAAGAGAATATCACTGAACAACATATTCTAGTTCTTCCAATTTTTCATAAACTTTTCCACATCAAGTGTGATGCAAGCGGATGTCCATTGGTGTTGTTCTAATTTAGGATGATAAGCATATTGCTTATTTCAGTGAGAAATTGAATGATTCCAAGAATAAATACTCAACCTATGATAAATAATTTTATGCAGTGATACATGCCTTCAAGAAATGGAGACATTATCTAATGCCTAAGGAATTTGTTTTGTATACTGAAAAGCATGCTTTGCAATTTATAACGAAGCAGAGACATGCCAAATGGGTAGAGTTTATGAAAATTTTTATATTTGTTCTTAACCATATCAGTGAGAATGCTAACAAAGTTGTAGATGCTTTGAGCAGGAGGTGTTTGGTTTTCCAGTAATTCCAAGTGAGTACTTTGGGGTTTGAACGTCTCAAATAGATGTACCAAGAAGACCTAGAATTTAAGGAAGCCTATGAAGCATGTGAGAATCTAGTGATCAGAGATATGAGTCCTTGATTAGAGTATATGATCCAAGAGGGATTGTTGTTTAAAGGAATTCAATTGTGCATTCTAAAATTCTCAATGAGGTATAACTTATTGAAAGAGAAGCATAATGGAGGATTGGCTAGTCACTTTGGACATGATAAAACTTATCCTCCATCAATTTCTTCTTATTATCGGACATGTATGAGATATGATGTTAAGAAATTTGTAGAGATATGTAGAATTTTTCAGTATGCCAAAGCAAATCATCATAACATAAATTTATGTAATCCATTTCCCATACCATGCAGGCCATGGGATGCCATAAGCATGTATTTTGTTTTGGGTTTACCTAAAACTCAAAGGGGGAATGACTCAATCTTTGTAATTGTGGATAGATTCTAGAAAATGGCACATTTTGTACCTTGTTATAGGACCAATGATGAAACCTGTATTGCTAATTTATTTTTTAGAGAAATTGTAAGACTGCATGGGTTACCCAGAAGTATAGTTTCAAATAAAGACACTAAACTTGTTGGACATTGTGTAAGAATCTGGGAACACAACTTTTTGTTAGTTCATCCTATCACCCACAAACTAATGGGAATATAGAAGTGGCAAATAGGAGCTTGGTAAACTTACTTAGGACTTTGGTAAGTGAGCATAGAAGTGAGTGGGTTCAAGTTCTTGCAGAAGTTGAGTTTTCTTATAATGGATCACCTAATAAAATTGCAAGGAAAATTCCATTTCAAATAGTGTATGGTATGCACACAAGGGGCATTTATGAACTTAGAGATCTAGGAAAGACATAGATGAGAGGTGTTGATGCAGAGGATTTTCTACTACAATGCAAATGTTGTATGAATGGGTTAAGGGACAATTACATTATAACAGTGAGAGGTACAAGAAAAGAGCATATATGAAGATAAGGGAAATTAATTATGAAGTTGGAGATTAATTTTTGTCACATTCGAGGAGAGATAGATTTCCAAGGAATGAATATAATAAATTGAAGTTGAAGAAGATAGGACCTTGTTGAATTTTGAGAAAATTTGCAGCTAATACCTAGGAGATTGAGTTACCACCTGATATTGGAATTTCACTAGTATTTAATGTTACATATTTATATCCTTATAGAGGACCTAAATTAGAGAATGAGGATGATCAAAGGAATTTTGAACTAGTTCATTGGATGAAGCAATTACCTACAACAAACTAGTTGCAAATGGAGAAGATTCTTGATTAAAGGATTGTCAAGAAAACCATGAAGCATGATTATTATGAGTACTTGGTGAAATGGAAAGGTATTTCAATAGAATACGCAAATTGGATGAGTGTTGTAAAGATATAGAAACATGGAAAACAAGTTGAATACCTCATGGACAAGAGTCCATGAATATTTTATTCCCTGGGAATCTGATGCAAGAGCATCAACTAGGTTAATTTTGAGATTGACCCTAGGGGTCACAAAATTTACTGAGGAAATTGGTTTCCTAATGTTTTTTATTTGCATTTGTAATAATTGTATAATATATATCTATAATATATCTTCCTTAGGTTAGTTTTCATAGGTGTTAAGTTTGTTGCTAAGTTTTAGGAGCAGTTTCTAGATTTGGGTTTTGTTGAGATAGCTCGGGATTAGCTGGTTTGTGAGCTACCCAAGAGATGCAAGATATAGTTTTGTATTTTGTAATGAGTAGTGGTGAGCCCGTGTGAGTTTTATTGTGTGAGAGTGAGTGTGAAAATTTCTTAGAGACCGAGAAGGAACAATGCATTCTTGTTGTAACCTTATACCTTCAAAGGGTTTTAATGAAAGATCAAATTTTGTGAAATTGTATTTCATGTGTATTTGTTTTAGATTCCAAGTATAAATTATCTGGGTAGAGCGAAGGACTGTTTTTTGTTGTAGGATATTACGAGCAAATTCTTGACACAAGTCTGAGCTAGACTGAAGTTCCCGATGAGAAGAATTGACCCTTTGTTGTGTGAATAGATTGGGATCGATCCAGCTCGAATTGGGCACATGTAGAATATTTTCTACAGTGTAGGTGAATGGACGACGATGTGGATTTAATCGAACAAGGAGATCAAATGTGGATCTAAAATGCAGGATTGGTGAAGTTAATGAGATCAATGTTGTAATTAAACCCTGATCGATGTTCTAGAGTGGAAGAAGAGGGTCTTATTTCGTCGATTGTAGTATATCATCAAGACAGTTGAATGTGTGTTTTTTCTCTTTGATAAATCTCTGACAACGACACATATGTTGTCAGTTCGGGACAATTGAGCGTTATATTTCTCCCTAACAAGAAAACAATGACAATGATGCCTATGGCTAAGGAAGGGCGCTTGGTCATGTGACGAAGAGAAGCTTGGAACCAGAATCAAAGGGGTGCTAAAGGTAACCATGAGTTTATTGGTGCCTAACAAATAGGTTTGAAACTTTTTTAGTGAAGGATCTGAGGCCAAGTAAAGGAGTCAGGGCAACCCAAGTCTAAAGTTGCCAACAAAGTTATTTGAAAACTTTGTAGAGAGGAAATTAGGCCTGGTAGGTCTGTATCACTTAGTGTACCGCCACTATCAATAATTAGTGTTATTGATATCATCAAAGATAAAATTATTGGGGCTATCTAATCATCACACTCTAATGTATCACCATTATGAATTTTTAACTCACCATCTAATCAAATATAATGAAGTTTTTAGAGGTTTTCTTTTTTGTCACACCAATATCCCATGATTCATTACTCTAAGATCAACATTATCAACACCTTTAAAATAATAAACTCATGTTACCAAGTTTACAATTTCATCACAATCATGAACATTATCAAACATCAAATCAATTGCATTAGTTGCATTGAATATTCACCTATAAGAGACATTGCTATTGAGTGAAATCATTGATCGACCAATATTATCAATAATATTAATAATACGAGTTATGAGAAGCATACTCATTTAGAAACTAATATTATCAGAGTGATCAATAATTCATCACCACTATCAATCGTTAAATTGGCATAATCAATATTCGAAGATTATTATAAATTCGATCATGGTTAATTCCACCAAACCATCATCAACCTACTTGCACATCAACCAATTAAATCTCATAATTATCATCACCAAACTCCAAATTGATTACACATTATTAATACTATCATATTTTTTTGTCATGCATCTAATTATCATCACGAAACTCCAAATTGATTACACATTATTAATACTATCATATTTTTTTGTCATGCATCTACCCATCAACGTATTTTTGGTCACTAATATTTGCATGTCCTCCTATCATTAATATTGTCATTAACCAATAAATTTCATCGAATTGTTTCCTTATCCAATTAAATTCTCAAAATTAACAATCATAATTGAACATAATCCATGGTTATCATTGTATAAAATCACACCATGAATGCCATTAAACATCATTGTTAATTACATTCTTCAACTTATTCTTAGTTCCTCTATATCATTTTTGTATCATGGTCATATGAATTATCATCAACGGCATCTTTGAATCATTTAATCCTCAAAACAATTATGCACTATTGTTTGCCAACTAATTCTCTAACCATTATTGCAACATACAATCAATAAGGTAAAAGTCTCATAGCAATAACCCTTGATTTGAATCGTTAGATTGCCATTGAATATATTCACTAGATTGACATCTCACTTAACCAAGTTTTCGTTAATATGATCATGAATAACTATGTTATCCCAAGTCATCAACTTAATGTCCATTATCTTCTATACATCAATCAAGTTCGACAAGAAAAAAGGGTAAGGCTTGAGATCCATGATCCATATGTCTATATTCATACCTATAAATTACTTATGAAATGAATACATGTAGGGTTCATCAAGTTCTCAAGCTATGTAGGAACATGGTAGATGCAAGATTTCACATAGCTATGAGAAATTTCTAAGATTAATTATACCATCGTTTTGGATTCTAGGAAAGGGGTATTTCACAAATATTAAGGTGGCTAGGTGGGGCATAATAAGTCTTGAGCATAATCTAAATCATGTGCAAATTAACCAAAAAGTAACTAAATTAGGGCACACACATTAAGCTTATTTCTACATTTCTTTTGTTTAACATACATATCAAGCAAACAACTCGATCAAGTTTAATTAATCACATATTGAAACTAGATGCATTAAGGCTATCATTTATCTATTTCAATAATGAAAATCATATGATAATAACACAATTAACTAAGTGTTTTAAAAAGAGTGAATTAACAACTATCTCAATTTTAGAATTTAACAATGATAATAAAATAAATAATGCTTGAGTCCCCGAGGTGTAGGACAGTCGGTGACGGAGTGTGTTGTTAAGCCATTCCGTGATGTTAAAGTCACCGGTTCGAAACCTGCGGGGACAAAAAAATCCAACCATGTTAAGGGTTGGTGTGGCTCAGGCCGGGTGCGATCCCCGGGTGATTTTGACGTCTTAGATGCCCCTGAGTCGGGGTTTCTCAAGCCACAGGTTAATCGCGTAGCCAACAGGTCTCGCACAAATTAACAAACAAAATAAATAAATAAATAATGCTTGACAATTAACATATAGCAACAATTAAATGAAATTAAATCAATGCAAGTTACATGTCAATAAGCGACTAGAATTGATGATTAGATTAATTGTATTTCCTAAGATGACACTCAATATCTAGTGTAATAATAATAAAACATGTATTTGCTAGATGTAACTTTCATTAAAAAATAAAATTCAAAAATTCCTAAAAAATGTTGATAAATTTAAAATTCACACCATGAATGTTATTCTCAATTAAATAAATCACCACATGAAAAGACAAAATAAATCTCTCTCTCTATATAAACGATCCCACACACATAAATCACACTCAATATTCTATATACACAATACCTACAAATATTGTACATCACAACTAATTAATATAGTATAAGTATTAATATATATAATACCTAGCATACATGATAACACATATACATTTACATGTGTGTGTATACACATTGATCATATAACCCATTAATATGTTATAATATCTTATTTATTATTATAATATATATAATACTAAAATTAATATACTATAGTAAGAACAATGTAGCTAACAATTTACTTAGAAATTATCGATTTTATGAATATAAAATCTAATCAATATAATGAAATCAATGAAAGAAACACTAAAACTAGTGCATTAAAATTGATTTTATTTATTGTACAAACACTAACATCAATACATTATATTAAAAGAAATGTAACGAATAACCTAGTCCATTTTACTATATTAGTATTCATGGTAAAAACATTGAAATTAATACACTATTAATTTTATCCATGGTATATTTTCAATATCAACCACACATGCCTCATATATTGTATCCATGGTATATTTTCAATATCAACTACACATGCCTCATATATAGTTAGTTTTCCTATATATAGGAGAGTAAATTGTTAAAATAACAAAATTGATGAACAAACCAAATATCTTAAATAACTTTAAATCAAATCAGAGAAATTCATAATGGGCTTGAATGGAGACTTATTGGAGCATTGATTATAAAGCTAGTTATCCAGTAAAATGATGTCTTTAATGAAATGGAAGGAAAGACAGGTAGAATGATATTTGGGCTTGAATGGAGACTTATTGGAGCATTGATTATAAAGCTAGTTATCGAGTAAAATGATGTCATTAATGAAATGGAAGGAAAGACAAGTAGAATGATATTTACATAATAGATGGAGGGAAGAAAAATGTTCCGTTAACTTGAACCAAATATATATTTATTTTGTGGGAACTTGGAAGGTTGGAAATTATATATATATGAATGAGAGATTCTCATGCTTGTGATTATATAAGTATGATTATATTTTATTGAAATGTATTAGTGTTAAGTGGGATGATGATTGTAATTGTGATTATATTTTATTGAAATGTATTAGTCTTAAGTGGGGTGATGATTGTAATTGTAGAATTAACTTGCTAAAATTAAAGATGGAATGACAACAATAAAATGATGATATTAGCAGTGGTTATTGAATATTGATTTGAGATTTGGAATGTTAAAATTCGTTGAGAAATTAAATGTATATTCAAAGATGAAGAATGTACAACTTAATTTTAAATAGAACAATTATAGGATTGAAATAGGATTTGCTAATTTTATTAAGCATTTAACTTTGATAAAAATCCTAAAAAACTAAGAAGATATAGATCACAAGCATTTAACTCTCATAAGAATCTTAAAAAAACTAATAAAATAAAGATCACAATTTAATATATTATAGTAAATATTATATGGATTTGTTTGGTTTTCCTAAATTTAATACATGTTTTTTTTAAATTGTAAAATAATATATATTAATTCTTTGTTAACTAATATTATTTTATTTTTGTTTTATACTAATTATTTTGTTAAATAGACATGTTTCATATCATCACATGATAACTTGTGTGGTTACAGTTTTATTATCTCCCTTAAAAACCTATAATTATGGTCTAAGTTAACATTGATCTCTCATGCATGAAATTGTAAAAATGTGATGTAATAATTGAACCTTCTCCTCTTCAAGAATAAATTAAATTTGAAGATAATAGTAAACAATATATATGGTTGGTTGTTTAACTATTTTAAGTTTTAGTTCTTTTAGTTGGAATTGGGTGACATAAATGGGCGTGAAATCACTATTTTTTGTTATTTAAAACTTATTTTTGAATACAAAAATGGATTCAGCTGAAAAACTGAAAAACTCCTTTTAACACTTGAATTATAAAGAAATAATCACTCAAATTTGGAAATATAATAATTTCTCACTAATTTTCTAACAAATATCTAGTAAAAAAAATAAAAACCTAGAAAAAAACCAAAACGTAAGACATTTAGACTACGATTTTTCATAATAAAAAGAGAATCACATTCATATTAATTATATTTTACAGTGCTTGGATGGGGTGTCAGTATGTCAATAATGTGGACACGATGTCCATCCAAAAGCGTAGACACTTGACACTCTTCTCTTTTCTAGAGGTCAATTGTTGGTGTGATTTTTATTCTCTAGGCTCGGTGCATTCATTGGTAGTTCATTTTGCAATGTATAATGGTGGATACATTTAGAAGGTTTAGTATAGAAGTCGTGATTGATGGTTGCAGTCCAGGATACATTTATTTGATTGAATTTCATAGTCTTTTACCATGGGGGATTGAAGACTTCAAAGGTGTACCCAGAACCATCTTGGAATGCAACCATCAATCACGACTTCTCATGCAAAAAATTGAGCCTGAATCTAGTCAAATTTTTAGGGGTAGTCTGTTTTTTGCATGGATCAAATTTTCAAAGTTCCATGCATTTCAGAACCTTACTCCAGGGGTTTTTTCCCATTTTAAACCAACTCAGATGCTCAAAAAATCTATCAAAGTTTTGGATTGACCAGAAATTTAAAAGAGGACTGCCGGAGAACCTGCTGAAAAAATAACTTAGAAGGAAGATTGCTCTCGAGTTAGCCCACTCCAATAAAAAGTAGAGACAATATACATTCCATTGTTTTCTAGATTTTAAATCTCCTCCATTCCTTCTCAGTCCAGATTTGCTTCATTCTCTCTTTTGAGTCTCTGCTTCTTGTTAGCATGCCTCGCAAAAGGGGAAGGGTGTGTCAAGGCACTGGGGCCTTTCTTGATCTTGGTAGAAGGAAGACAAGATCTACCCCAATGGACAGTGATGTCGATATCTAAAACCAACTAATTCAGTGGATCAAGGGCAGACAGACATCCAAGACGATGTCGAGTCCTGGGGTTATATGGTAGAATTGGAAGAAGCGCCACTGGAGACGGTTACTGATTCATCCAATGTGCTTCTAGAACTTGATGCGAACGCAATAGAGGACCGACTAGCCACTACTCTACTTCTAAGTGACAGAGAAGACACCCATTTCAATGAGGATGGAAGAGGATTCGATGAGCATGAGCATGATAACAAAGATAGTGTAGATTTTAATGACAAAAATAAGCAAGCTAAAATTTATGTCAAACATTTAGAAACCTAGAGATAATTTTCTTGGATGAACTTCATAAATGCCTCAAACACACAGTCAAAAACTACCATAATAAGGAATACACATAGCTAAGAAAATATGAAGTGAAAATAAACACAATGGAAAACAACCCATAAAACTCAGAAATTTAGGCTAAAGCTAGGGAAAACCCAACGAGAGAGAGAGAGAGAGAGAGATTATTATTCAGCTTCAGGAAAGTATAGTACAGCAACAATATCACATTTCTAGCCAAGAGAAATCACTTACAGCACCCAAACAATCCCACGAAATTCTGCCCCGATTTTTGTGCCAAGTTCGTACTATTGTACGACCCTCCCAAAAATGGAAGCTCCTCAAAAAAATAGCCAACTGTCTATTGTGCAGACTGTTCTATATGACCCAACAACACAAAATAGCCTCAAAATCTGTGTCAAGCCCTGCCTCAAAATCTGTGCCCTTTCCTCTTGTTATACGGACTATACGAATCTGTACAATACAACCTCCAACAACAAAAAAATAACTCATCCACAAAACATAAATTCTTTCATTGGGATTTGTGCCCTGGTGATCTGGATTATTTTCAGCACGAAATGAGAGCGGAGATATAATAAAGAAATGCACAGAGATATCACGTATATCCAGTAATATAACAGAAATATATCAGAGATGCAACCATAAAAATAGAGATACAGTAATACACGATTTCTATTAATGAAATAAATGTACAGAGACTGTAAAAATGTAGAGTGAAAGACTCGCTAGAATGGTGGCAGCTTATCTCTGAGAAGAGATGTGATGGCTACTCGCATTCGCAACAAGATGGTTACAATGAGGCTCTCAAGGCCCTTTTACAATAAATGGGAATGCCAAAAGTCTTAGACATCCAAAAACCTAACCCTAGGAGATGAAGCGCCAAAAGTCATGTGGGCCCCGTTTGGGTAAGTGAGTACATCAACTTCCCGGGGTCATAACTTTTGCATACGATCTTTGTTTTAGGCGTGTGATAGCTCGTTGGAAAGGTATTGTCGATGAGATTCATTTTGGGGGCTCAATCATGCCTTTGTCTATCGTTGAGAACCTAGATCTCGAAAAACCTTCATCTAGACCCTCAAAATGGCCCCGGAAGTTAAAACCTGCTAAAAATAGTAAATTGCCAAAATGGCCAGAAAATTGTTTTGAGCCATTTGGAAAAGGTGGGTGGCCACTGATATCCACCTAGATAAATCCTCCCTCCTTAGGAAGAAATGGTCACCATTGCGTTGAGTTCCTGGGGAAGAGGGAAAAGCATTTGTTGAATCTGCATCTTGGTGAGCTGCTTGTCTTGCTGGAGAAGTCACGCTGCTTAGTTTGTGGAAATCTATCATGTACCTGTGGCTGGATATTTTGGACCCTTTTAACCAGTCTGGTTATTTTAGATGACTATGTGCAGAAGGAATCTTCGTACTTTGCTGCAACCTTGTCGACCTGCTTCTGTTGGATAGAAGGTGCTTTGGCCGAAGTTGTGGTGGTCGCAGTATCCTTCTATTCACCCTTTGAATAGATTGCGGAGAAGATGAATTTTTTAGTATGAGATACTACCTTGCGGCACTGTTTAGGAGGGGCAGTAGTTGGAACTACCCCTGGTATACTGTAGAGATGACCCACTAGAGTAATAATGACACTACGGGGTCGAGACTCATAGATAGCATGGCGTTTCCACATATATGGCTGGCCTAAGAGAACATCACAGACATCCAGTGGGGCAACATCACATA